>JAGDQP010012883.1:0-35352 GCA_022664845.1 Lepisma saccharinum
CGGTTGCCCCATTGGTCTCCATTAGTTTTTGAGCTAAATCAACGAATTCCTGTATCCACTGATTTTTATGTTAATGTTTCGTGATTTCGGACTATGTTCCATCCGTTTTAGGAAAATTTGCTTTTCGAATATCTAAACACACGGCAGTGTGTCAGGCCAAGTTCGGAAACGCACCTGCCGTGTCGTGCGTTGTATTACAGGGACCATTCCGAGCTACTTTCGACCCACCAATAACTCAAAAACAACCCACCACCCCTCCAGTACCCTAAATTCCCAAATTTCATGAAAATACTCTTTAGAATTTTTGAGATATTGATTTCCAAACATCAATATTTTTACCACTCACTAACTGATCAAAAACCTAGAGCACTTCCAGGTAGCTTAGAACACTGAATTTTTTCCAAGTGGTAGAATTTCTGATACAGCCAAAGAAACAATTGCTAAATTATTAAACAACTTCCAGCTTTCAACCCCTCAAACAGACATATCTCAAAACGGCCTCCATTATTGGTTGGAAGGGCGCCAAAATGACTCAAAAATTCAAAGTCGACCATGAGGAAGCGAATAAAAAACCGCAAGTCTCTAGCACTTCTAGAAGTAGGTTAGAAATTAGAATTTCCGTGCTCAGTCAGTCAGTCACCTTTTTACAACTTTAGTCATCATATTCAGCCGTTTTCTATCCACTGCTGGATGAAGGCCTTCCCCTTTCTTTCCACATATCTCGGTCTGCTATCCTCATCCATGTAGCTCCTGAAAAACGCTTGATTTCATCTACCCATCTTACATTTGGACGTCGTCTCGGTCGTTTCGTTTCTCTAGGAATCCACTGTAGTACATTTGTCGTCCACCTTCCATCTGTTCGTCTAGCTATGTGACCGGCCCATCTCCACTTCATCTTCTTCGCAGTCTTGATTACATCCTCTACCTTTGTTTGTGCGCGAATCCATTCATTTCTCTTCCTATCCCTCCTGGTTATTCCTAGCATGCATCTCTCCATTGCCCTTTGTGTGACTCTCAATCTTTGAGTCGTTTGCGCATTCAATGTACAAGTGTCGCAGCCGTACATCATTACAGGTAAGACACATTGATTATAAACTTTACGCTTCAGACACATTGGAAGTTTGCTTTTGAAAATAAAGTGTAGTCTTCCAAAATATATAAAATCTAATGTGTCATACATTAAAAATATATTATCCTTCCTTTGTAGTATTCCTGTATAGTAATATTGTATTCCTTTGTCCGACCGCAGACATTATGCACTTCGTAGAAATATATTCTACAAAGAGAATCCCCTTTCCTGCCAGATCTTTGTTCTGTACTGCAACCCACAAGCTCCAACTTTGGCAAGTCCTTAAAAGGTTATGAAATAGATTAGAGTCAAGGAGGTATCACCTGAAGCTCAAACATTCTTTGGCATTCTAAATTGCCTGTGTGTATTTTTCGAAGCCTCTTCATCTAGATGGGAGATTTTGAAAAAAACAACAACATGTACTTACTTTCCTTAAAATCTCAAAGTAACACCAGATGGTCATAGAAAGAGGAAGCTGTTGAAGTTTTATATCAACACTTAGACAAGATTTACGAGGCCCTGGATGAACTGGCACTCAGCCGTCTCTTTACTTCAGAAACAAAGACCGAGGCTAAGAATTTACAAGGAAATTGTAAGTTTGAATTCGTTGTACTTACTTGCTTCTGGTATCGAATTCTTAAATCTATCGTGTAAATAAGTTTCTACAAAGTGCTGACATAACAGTAGACGAGTCACTCAAACGTATTCATGGCCTTTTAAACTTCTTGGAAGCGACTAGGGATAGTGCTCCATTCAAAGCAACTGCAGAAGCTAAACTAATTGCTGAGAAGCTTGGGGATCTGCTGATTTGGAAGAGAAAAGGAAAAAAAAAATGTTTGACGAGAGCTGCGATGATAAAAGTGTCGGCTTATCAGGGAAGGATGTGCTTAAAATTACTTTATTTGAGATCGTTGACAACATATTGGGTGAATTAAAAACCCGGTTTCAACATTTGGAAGAAATCAGTGAAAACTTTAGCTTTCTAAATGGCAGTAACATCCTCAAAGTGAATGTCAACGACTTACATACTGCAGCGAAAAAGCAGAAACTTACAAGAACGACATAAATGAAGACGAATTTCTTGAGGAAATTGAAAGTTTTAAGCACCACGCCTTAGTACTGGATGCCAACATGAAAACTGCACCTCCAGCGAGAGTCTTGAATTTCATCTACAAGCACAGACTGGATATCCAAATATGAAAACAGCCGTAAAGATATTTGTAACTCTCCCTGTAACATTTGCTTCAGAGGATAGACGTTTTAGTCAACTTAAACTTATTAAAAATTACTTAAAAAGCACCATGGCGCAAGAAAGACTTTCAAACTTGAGTATTATTGCTATTGAACATAAAATAGCTTCAACTATTTCTTATGATAACACAATCAAAATTTTTGCGACCAAAAATGCTCGCAGGCTAAAATCAGTTTTAATTATGTGTTCAAATTAATTCGTACATAGATTTTTCGTTAAAGCGAAAAGAATATCTGCAATGTCTTTGAAAAAAGTATATTTGGAACAGAATTCACATGTTTATGAATGATATTAATATGTTGTTTTAGTAAAAATATCACGCAAGTACTGAAATTTTAGGATTACTTTTAGGCGTAATATATTATAATATTTATTTTACACTCGCGTATATGTCTCTATATAGATAAATGTATTAATGCAAATATGACAGTATGCATGAATGAATGTATGTAAGGAAGTATGCATTTATCTTGTTTGATACCGGTATATTATGTTGTTATAAATAATACAAAATTTTTACGTATCTAATACTCAGTATTCGCCATAAGTATTTAAGTGTTGCCTTTATGCTTATTGTATTTAATATTAGTTTTCCCATTTTTCTTTTTTTTTTAAATCTACACTAATAAGTGATGTAATAAATGAGTTTGTATAAGTCTCTTGTATTTGCAGCCATATTATGCTCTCTTACGAACAAACAAATTTGTTCATTTTCAAACGAAAGCTAAATGAAGAATGAAACCTGTACAAAGTTATTTTTACAACTTGCAAGCACATAGTGAATGTAATATATTTTTTGTGGTTAAAATAATTTACATTACAATATTTAAAAATCGATATAACATTAGTTTTATTTTAAATGTAATTTAAGAGTGCAATGTATAACTGAGAAACACTTTTCTAACCAAACCTCGGCAGGGGAAGGGGGGGGGAATTGCAATCATACATTATACATTATTATGCAGTAGTTATAAGTTATGAGTTATAAGTTGTGATCGGGACTAACATGTGATGTGAATTGAAAAATAATAATAATAATAATAGTTGCCAAACTTATTATTATTAGCAACTTGAAAGAACCCTCCAAATTGTTTCTATAATGTAAATCCTGAAAAGAACACTTCGACTCATTATATAACATTTCAAATCCTAACCCTCAAAGCTGAAGTACTAGTAACTTCCTGATTCGAACCACTATCCGAGTTCATATTTTTGAAGTTGGTGTCTTCATTTGAAATCGAACGCGCGACCATTTAGCCCTGAAGGTGCTTTATAAATAAGAAAGCAAAGGAAAAGCGATGGCCTAGTCCTTCGATTTTTTCAGTCTTCTTCAAAATTATTGTCAACAACAAACGGAAGAGATGCAAGTGTTTTTGGTTCATCTGAACCTTTTTTCAGGTGATATTCCTTCCTTCGTAAAGATTCTTCGCTGCTGGCGTTGGATTCTTTGTTTTCCTTTAGAGGATGGCGAAAGGGGAGGAAGGAAGAAAGTTTTGAAGCTGTCGTGGGGCTGATGTTTTTATGTTACAAGTTTCCTTCACCCCGTAGTACCGCACCCAGCACACTCACTTAGTAAGAAAGCACTTCTGTAGAGAGAGGGAAATTTCCCTGCATAGGGAATTTCTGGGAATTTGAATTACAACTGTGCCATCTGTTGTCCAAATATTGAAGTAGGTGATAAATCGCGTGGGAGCTAAATCGCAAAACTGCCTTCCCTGATATATCCTCTTAATGATTTGGATGCACTTCACTTAACGATTTTGACCACGCGCCGCCACTGGGGGGTACGCCATGCCCTTACTTTTTTTTTCATTTTGAATCTGGCTTACTTTTTATTAATTGGAGCTCATTACCTTCACTTTCAATAGGCAATCGCCGCCACTAGGTGCAAGCGTACCCTTACCTTTTCTAGCCCAAGACTATTCCAGAAGTCTTGTGTAGAAAAGTCTTGTTTCTAGCCCACTTTTGCAAGCGTTCCTGTACCTATTCAAACCCACTTCGAGCACTATGTAAGACCATTTTTTATTATGGCTATAATTCTCGGGTGCTTGTGTAATATCGTCCAACATTTCCAAATATGAGTTTTTCACATTTCCTAAATCAGAAAAACATTATCTATAATTGTGTATAGTCGGCTAAGCAGACCCAGTTAATATAGCGATACAAAAATTAGCATCTTGGCGAATACTTGATGCTTCGGGAAAAAGTATCGAAGTGCGCGATATTTTTAAGCAGTGCGATACCTTGTACGATATTTTCCGAGCAAGTCAGTCCAGTCGTTGAGAGAAGGATCCAAGAAAAAGAACACGTACAAATCTATATGCCAGTCGTGAATGCTGTGAATAGTGATTATGTGCTGACAACATCCATACAAATGACGTAGCGTCTAGAGTCTAGACCGACGTCTTTTGTACCACTGTTTAGTTTATATTTGTGTTCGTCAGAAAAAAACATGTCAAGTATCGGAGAAGTAACGAGATACTTCTTAGGATCAGATACTGTTAGGCGGATCAGATACTGTCAGAGTGTGATCACTCTCCACAGACAGAATTAGACTTCTATATCATCGATATCTCCCAAAGCAATTGCGCTCGCATGGCCGAAATTCGCATGTGCACATATTTTGACATTCTAATCATGACGGAAAAGAACAAGGTAATTCTTTTCTGCCCCATCAGTATGTTCGCTTATAAGCCTAACTCACACAATGGTTACGCCAAATAAGATCTCTAAGATGTTGGCTGTAGTAGAATCAATCATTGTTTACGTATACGTAATTTCTTGTATGTAACACATAGATGTTTTGCTATGCTATGGATTCATATATATTCGTTTCTCTCCGGGCAATAAATCTGAACACTGCTTTTAAAAAATCGGCACTAAAAAGCGGAATATAATGCATGTCGTTATCAATATAGCTTTAGATCTCATTATAAGATCTCGGAATATTGCTATCTTTATGGCAGGTTTAGCTAATAAACACATGTCATTGAATTATTAATGTGACGAAGCTTTTACACGGTGTTTTTTTTTTTAAAAAAAAAAGAAGAAGAAGAAAGCTATGTATCTGGACAACGATTTCAATTTATGGCTCTAAATTTAATTCATTATCTGCATGCAGTTACGATTCACACTATCAGTCAGTAAATAAAACTAAGTTGTTAATGTTATTTTAGATTCAATAAACACATTTCACACTCAAGAGGATATATCCATAATAACTACATCCTTTAAGCTGAGGTTTACGTCCCTTCGTCATTAAGGCTGCTGGTCACTGGAGACATCTCGAAACCTTTATTCAGTTTTCTTACATGCACAATATATTTACTTTGATTGACTGAATAGTTATTAACGTCCGAAACGCCCTGATGAGCTTCTAAGGACGGGACCTACTGTTTTTGGTAGTGACTCCAAACCACTGCATTTAATGGACCTCGGCGGGAACTGAACCCGTGGCCACGCGCACAGAAAGCTAACGCGCTAACATCTCAGCCAGCTCACTGTTTATTTTACTCTGACTTTACGTATCAGTGGAACTTCTCTGATTTTACGTATTCTTCTTCGTTTTTTTTTTTCAAGGACTATGGTTTACAGAAATCCAAAATGCACTGCTTTTTAAATGGATAATATAAATATGTTTTATATAGTTTCTACACAATGTAGAAAAAATTGTTATGGCTATCTAAACCATAAAACAGACGCATTTTCTGTAAATCACAGTTTTTGAGCAAATATGAACAATAGACCATTGCGCTCACTCCTTATCTTCAAACCACATGTCAATCGTAAAATTTTACGTACCAGATGCCCTTATCATGTTACCAAGTTTTTATACTTTCCTTTTACTTTCACTTTGGACATCTCGCTGATCGGTTGGCAAGTTTAGTTTAGAAACACAATTAATTTAAATAAGCAGCTCTCAAAATGTGATTTTTTATTCAAACCATCATATTTATTTCTTATCTATTTTAATTACAAACGCATAGTAAAAATATTTGTACAAGTGGCACTGACAAGAAAATTCTTACGGATTTAGGCCATAATTCATCCACGTCGCCATTACATCAGAAAATGTTATGGTCCCCAGGTTCAATGTATATAAAGTAATTATAACTAGGTTGAGGCATTGTATTCGTAACTTAAGATATAAAATAAGCTGACAGGGCTTATACAGTACTTTATTATAAAAAAAAAAGCATAGATTAACCTAACAGTTTCGGTGTTCTATATACACCTTCTTCAGAATAATCAACGATAAAATGAGGTCTTCTGGTGCTTATTACGAACTCTACTGTTTTGACAATGTGTTGATAGAACACAAACTGTTGTGGTTACTGAGTGTTTTTATAATAAAGTGTAGTGTATAAGGCTTGTCTGCTTATTTTATTAAAATACAGTAATTAGTTTACTTGCAGAAATTCAGGCTGAAAGCAAAACAAACATCCCGTCTGTTTAAGATGAAACTATGCAATCAAACCTGACTCGAATGTTTACACCAACAGAAACTAGATAAGTAAGAATAGCACCAATATTCTAGCAAGAATACAACTGCTGTCTTTCATTTTCTTAAACCCATTAGCTTCCAATTCTGTGGTACATAGCTCTAATACAAAATTGTATATAAGTTTATTTCGGCATTGTTACAAATTGGTACAGGGGAACCAAAGTTTGGTATCACTTGAGTACTTAACAGGAATCTAATCGACATGAGGAAAGCTATGTTTAAAAAATAATTTAAAAAAAAAAAAACTTTTTAAAGACATACATTTCTTAAAAAATTCGTACTAAAAAGTAAAAAAAAAAAATGTACATGACTAAAAAGAAAAGCATTTCTTTAATTCTATCTTATACTCTGAAGAAACGTCGAAAATTGTATTTGTACTAACCTGCTTACCTTACACCAAAGAAACTGAAAACTTGGCCACATACTGAGCGTATCTGGTACGTAAACCGATAGACATGTGGAACGAAAGTAAGGGTTTAACAAACTTGCAAAAATAAGTACATGCTGAAATAAAACGTACGGAGTTCCCTTGTACTAACTTTTAAGATATAAAATACAGAGGCAATGAAGCATGTGTGTTTAGCTGGAATGAAATGGATTAGTTGAATGAGACGCCATTAACACTACTAATACGCTGTACAGTACCAACAGATAAAGAAATAGAAAGTAACTACAAAAGTTACATCACTCAAAAATACTGTATTACAGCAGTAGCAGAAGAAAAAGAAACATGGTTTTCATCTGAAGTTCTGTTTCCTGGCGTGACAACACTATCAAACTGGGAAAATCAACTGTCAAAAGGGGCACAACATTAATCTTCGCCATCATCAAGATGTCTTCTACAAAGTAACAAGTCTTTTTTTCAACGGTATCGTGTTATTTCCTAGTCATGATGACGATGATCCCACGAATGTTTTCCGTTCCGAAAAAATGTTCTAATAATAGCAAAACATGGAAGACGTCACACGTAGCTTCTCTTCCATAACCAAAGTGACCTACACCAACAGAGAACCATCTCTAACTCCAACGAGTTTTACACCTTACCTCATTCCAAGCACCATTAAAAATTTCGCCAAAAATGAACTTGGTATCTAAACATTTTCTAATTTTATCTCATACACCTTATTTATTTCCTGTGAAATTAGGAACTCCTGTCACGAACACAAATATTTATAAACTGCTCACACCTTTCTCGAGAAAAGATTTAGGACTTCCAGTTGATATACTAATTATAAGGTTCTTGACTTGAATAGCTGTGCTGAAACAATTTACACGATTAGGAAACTGCACGGCATTAGGACAAAATTTCATCGGAAACACTGCTATATTTTATTTTTACCAGTACGGACATAATAATAATAATCTGTTTTTAGTGGCGAAAGTCGCTGTTTTGCGATAAGCACCGGGGAGATAACTCAGGTTCAAATCGTGTCTAAGGCACTCCTACTGATCGGGTTTTTCAGTCTACTCCGGCAAACTCCAAAGCGGTAATTATATTGGAAACTCTGGTCAATAGTCTGACCATCCTTTTCCTCGGGAAACATGTTTGCTAATGGCTGTCGTCCTTCAAAGTGTTGATGGACATGATAATGCTTGTAGAGCACAATTGTCAATTACATATTATGAAGAAAGGACTCCTGCTTGCATAAGTGATTACGCTTATCACATTGTGATCAAGAATTTCTGCCTTTGATCCCAGTGGAAACACATTACTCAGAATTAATCCAATTTAAACCAGAGCTGAAACGGGTCAAGTTTTGGACCTAGTCTGGCACGGAGGCAAAGCAGAGATTTAATTCCTTCCTTAATATACACTGATGGGTTTTAATAGTCTTTCTTTCAGGGGTGACCACAGAAACAAGAACAGGTCAAGATTGGATCACCGGGTCAGGATTCCATCATCGGATCGTAGAGCTGTACTCTCTCTGGCAATTTGGCTCAAAACCAAAATATCTGATTTAAACTGTAGGGCCTCAGCGTAATAGTGGATTTCTTCCTCTCGTGTACTTTCTCATCCCTTAGATTTTGGCATACGGTATAGAAACATTTGATTTACTCGTATAATTTTCCCCGTCCTGCCTGAGTTCAGATAATCAACTCGTCCAAAAAAATGGTCAGTTCCTGATACTTCTCAGATTCTTTGCATTTACATTTCAAGTCTGATCATTCACACCTTCAAACTCTTCAATATCATTGGTCATTCTTTGCGCAGCATAGACAACCTATTTAGTGTACACAAACAATTGAGTTTCATTAGAAATTCGAAGGAGGCCATGTAACTTTTAGTCATGTCTTTTCGATTATAGCGCCATGTATTGAAGAATCTTAACCACACACAGAGCAATCGCAAAGAGAATCCACGATTTCTAAATTTGATTTCGCGGAAACCATCACTTGTCTCGCCTTTCGCGGCACAAAATTGTACGAAAACTGACTCAGCCCCTGTTCGGGCGCCATAAATTATGAGGCTTTTGTATGAGAGAGAGAACCAAGGTGAAGACTGACGAAGCATAAAAATGCACTTTCTGTTCTATGGCAGAAATAAAAGCCACAAAGAAAGATAAAATATCCCATAGCTTTAGCAGATCCCTTACTTTTCGTGAGTATCGAAAAGGAAATTGTTTGTAATTCAGCTGTTTTTGATAGTGACTGTATACGGCGGACTGGAAATTTTCAAAGCAAGCGTAGCCTTAAAAACAGCACACGCGAAGCGCAGACGATTCCAGCGACAATGGCGCCGCAAGCAGGTCGAGTGCTAAAGCAGTTAAGTTGCAGTCAACACTAATAGTATAAATGATGACCGAACAGCTTCGAATATGAAAGTGACGCAGTGAACACTCAATTACCATGGAGAACATGACGAGCTGGTCGCCACTGTAAAAGAATCATGGATGTGACGTTAGCATTGGGAGTGGGCAATTTTTGTGTTAAACATGATGTATTGTGTTTGCATTGCCTAAAATGAAAACAAACATCTAATATGACTTTCTAACCACCCTGTTTCCGTGAATTGTGTAAAATGTTGAAAATGAGTACAGTAAAACTTCTGTAACCGAAATTGCAAAAAAAAAAAAAAAAAAAATGAAATGCCAACAGAAAAATATAGAAATATTTTTAAAAAAAGTAAACTTAGTTGTGTAAGAAGTTGTCCAACTGTAGAAGCAAAGCTTTATTAAAAGTCTGTTAAATACGTAATCTAAAAGTGTATTTTTTATCATTGCCTTCCATTTTTCACTTTAAACTTTGAAAAAATACGTATTATTTTAACCGAAATTTTGGTTATCCGAAATTACCTCCGCCCCCTTTATTTCGGATAACAGAGGTTCTACTGTATAACGAAAAATCCAACCTTTATAGCCTATTTCCGTGAAGTGTGTAAAATATTGTCAGAAATCTTAATCTCTAAAACAACGTTTAAAATTCAGTATACTATTGCACAATTCATTAGCTGATATAGTAATTATATTGAGCATAACTGATTACAGTTCTTATTTATTCAGCTAACTGTTACTCTCACCTTAGTAGTTTTGATTTTTGGATTACTAGCTATCATACAATGACTCATTCGAGTGAAAATATGTTGACACTATCGGCTGCTTATCAAGCTGCCAAACAAGCGAGCCCGCGTTCGATCCTCGGCAATGTCAATAGATTCATTTTCCCGTAGATATTACATAATTGTCAACCAAAAGAATTAAACAATTATTTGTTCTGAGAAAATAATTATTTTAGGACCATTTTAATTAACTTCTTTCTTTCTGTGTGTTTCCTAACCGGGAATCGAACTTGACACTCCTCTGTTACGATTCAACAAGCGATACCATTATCCATCAGGAACACCTACTAAGCAGATTTTAATTAATGCGTAACCTGGTACAACGAATAATGTGTAAGTCAGGATTTAAAACGTGTACATTTTCGGTACTGAATGTTTAAAGTAATCAGCTATAGATTCCAAGATATACTGGTTTATACGGCACTTCTGTAAAAGCGTAATGTTTCTTCATTCATAATTTTTTCCACCAATCTCAACGCTTAATGCTATTTTTTTTTAACTCTCATTCGCAAGTCCAATTGATTAGCTTGCCGTTCACTCGTAGAAGATTAATAGCGTCATAAATTTCTACAGCACCTTTACAAAAGATTTAACAAGAAATTTATTTTTGTAATTAACTCTTTAATGATTTTTAATTAGTAATTTGAATACTTTTAAACACTATATCTTTACACTTCTGCGACATTTATGTTTCTCGAGTGTGACATAATTTATCGCATATAAAAACCATGTTATATACTGCTGTTACCCACCCTGGTCTAGTGGTCAAGGTTCTCAGGTCAGCACTGGAATTCAGGGCCAGATTCATAATAACTTTGCTCACTCTGGTTGAGAGTGTTTCTCAGTTGCATAATGCATACATGTTAACTAGTCAGAGGACCTTGACGACACACGCTTAGATCACAGAAGTCATTGGCATATCCCACAAATGGAAATAAACTTGTCTGAAGACTGGAGAAATGGAAATCAGGAGGCTTAATATCTAAATTTTACTTCCGTGTTTCCTTGTGGAAAACTAGAAATAATAACCTGCTTCATTGTCCCACGCCTAGGTTAGGTATACTGCTGCGCTCCTGATTCTAGAGACTAGTAACTGTGTAAAATAATCTTGGTACAAATATTGATATTTTTGGATTTGAAAATACTTTTCGTCAAGCGCTAAATACGAGTTATTCCTCTTGTGTATTATAATCGTCGTTACTGATATTACTTGCTGTGTTATGTGTCGTTTTATAGTTTAATTTAGTTTCGGTGCAAAATGGCAATTCTAGTTGTATCTGAAGCTTAATAATATAAGAAATGACACAGCCAATAGCAAGCATATGTAAAACGTGTTTAGTAATTTGCCGAAAAGAAAAACGCTATTGACATTGATATCAAGAATTGGCAGAGCAATCTGCTAATTCACTATCATTTCTGTATTCTTAGTCAATGGGTAAAATTAATAAAAAGAAGCAAATACTCGAAAGTGTTTACTCACGATTAAAGTATTCTCTCGTGTCAATTGAGAGTTGACTCGCAAGTTATTTTTATTCACTCTTATTTAAGTAATTGCTTCCAAGTTCCGAGCATTTACTTACCACTTTATTAAAGGAATTAGCTCGAGAGTTAGAGTGAACACGTGGATGATCAGCAGACGGGAATCATCGAAGTTTGAATGAGATATGATAATGGGTGCAAGACAGATAGGACATTCCATTAAAGAAATTGTGCGGACATTCAACCATTCCTCGTTCCACGATGTAATGTATGTACTGAGAGTAAATCATGGAAGACATTATCATCCACCGTGACCAGCGGCATGTAAGTAAAATCATCCAAGCTAACAGACGCATATCGAGCAGCTGAATGCAACTTCTTTAGCTTCCATGGAATATGGGATCGGGATACCAATCAGAATACCTCCGTTGTTATACCACGACATCGCCACAGCGCCTCATCTGGGTTTGTACTTGATCCTGGATAAATGGCAAAATGTGTAATGATCTGGTAAACGACGGTATTAGTTGTTTCGAGCTGATAGTAAGGTATGCGTGTTGTGCAGGCCCCACAAAACCATGGATCCCAGTAATCGGCAAGGCACCATGTAGGCTTGTGGTGGTTCCATGCTGGTGTGGAGTGTATTCACGTCGCATGGGCTGGACCCGATGGTCCTCCTGAAGATGTCATTGACCGGTGATCGCTCCGCTGCACAGCTTGGTGACGAATTTGCAGTCAGTTCTTCATGCAATTCATCCCCCCCACGATAGTACGTTTCAGCAAGATAATGGACCACAGTGTCATTGGTTGTTGTCCAGAATGCTCTTCGATCCAATTCTGGACAGTTCAGATAAATGTAGTGATCACGTTTGTCCAGCATGAGCCCTATTGAGCACTTATGGGATTAGGTAAAGAGGTCTTGGGTGTAAAAATGTATTTGACGAAGTAGAAATAAGCCCGAAATACGCCTCCAGTGGAGGTTACTCTCCTGTAGACGGTACAAAACAGTTCGTGATGTGACGGTGGATCACATCCGGTTGAAACTGCAGCAGCAGGCAACCTCCGATCCGCCATCAACGATTGCACCAACCTTCTCTTCCGCCAGTGGACCGCGAGCATCTGACTCGTCTTCTGGCAGTAGTGCCATCCCAGGCCTACTGTTGCCAACAAATGTACACGGTAGAAACATTTTGGGCCCATTTTACCGCAATCTCACGGAAGGAGAATCAATTTCTTGAAGGCCTACCAAAAAGCTTCGTTTAAATTGAGTTCTGCCCAAATCCACGTAACTGTCGCCTCTAAGACATTTTGCATACAGCCAAGGTCACCACAGCCTCTCATAATGACACTAACGCATACGAACAGCTCATAGCGCATGCGTTGTGGAACTGCGCGCACATACTATGAGTTGTGACATAGCTTGTATCAATGTAATACATTATGCATAGTAAATAGTAATCTATTGTCCCAAGTTCGATTCACCTAACTCCTCCCTGGAGTCGAGATTTCATTTTTCGTCAGTGTACTTCCTAAATCTATCTTTGAAATTCACATTCTTAGACTTCAGGATCTCTCAAAGTACGCTTCCAAGCGTCTCTAAATATGCATCGAAATCTACATAGTACATAAAAATGGTATCCATTGCATAACTGTGGAACGCCTGGAGCAATTTCATCAAACTTGGTATACATATCACTTACAATCCAAAAAAAAGTGTGTACGACATTGGTGGGGGTGGGATGGGGTTGGTATGTAAAAATAATCGTAAACGACCTAATTAATGTAGAGTCCATAGTTTTCGGGGTCGTTGAGATGAATAGTGACCCCTCCTGATGCCATTTAAATCCAAGTTCACTACCCATCGGCATACATTTAACGTGAAGTTTAGTTGAATAGAGCGCATACAGCTCTGTAGAACCTTCTGATTTTTTTTTAGAAACTAACAGAACTCTATCTAATAGAAGACTGCGATAAATAAATACCCGCGCAACGCCGGGTAATTAGCTAGTTTTATATAAAACTATCTTAATTCCATTTCGAAACAAAACATCACCTACCTAAGAAAAAAATCATAATTCAGAAAGTTCTAAACTACCTCCCTCTCATTACTAACACTGGCAAGTCCTTATAGCACGAAAAAAAAAGAAGAGAATAATACGCAATGAAGAAAGAGAGAGGGATATCACAAAACATTAAGATAGAAGGAAGACACGTCACAACAAAAACATAACGAAATATCAGTTGTCAGAAAACTTCCTCTTCCGTCACAAGTCTTGAAAGGGTGGCAAGAAGTAGATGTTTTTTCATGAAGCCACTAACTCAACGTAAAGTGGTTTTGCATGTGACGCACCCTCTTGCATCCTTTCATCATGTACTCCGAGACATCATCCTCTCTCACGCACAGGAAAATAATAAATACTACTCAGTCTAATAATGATCAAGAAGGGTTTGCTCGTGATTGCACTCGTAAATCTTACGACTCGTCTATGCAAGTAAGCCATTCATGTACACCAATGAAAACTAAAGTGTATACATTCGGGTTGAAAAAAAAAAATAATAATAATGGGATACATTGAAAGATGAACTTCTCAGGTTGTACCAAGGAAAACGTTCCTTAAAGAAATTTCAAAAGCATGGGGCGTCGCAGCTGGAGGCACCCAAATATTTAACAGCATCGTCACAAACTTTTGTTGACCTCGCTTGATCCGGTCCGAAATTTGACCCGGAAACTGACCCAAATGACCAGATGACTCGGCCACCTGATGACTGAATCTTGACCCAATTGACCCGGTGTCCTAGTCTTCCTTGTTCATGTGGTTTGAATCAATTAACGCTGTATTTGAGAGATTCCTTGAGAACTGATATTATGTATGGGAACTATTTTTTTTTCTTTCCAAAAGATTTTAATGCTTTTATCATACTTAACACTTTAAACACAAAATTCTTTCAGAATAGCAGGAGGGTATTTGCATACCTCCGGCGGTATTTTTGTTGTTTCCGGGGAAAAGAGTATCCACATGTTAGGAACTTTTCGGCCCCGTTCTCTTCGTCCCCAGTGAGGCCCCTCAAAGGAACAGTCCAGTGAGTGAGTCATCAACAATGTTACTATGACTCCCCAGCATGTTATTAAGGATTCTATCCCGTTTCCCAGAATCTCCTTTCGCCGAACGACCTTAGAGCTATTTAGATCAAAACTCTTCAGATCTTGATTTCGGCGAATGGGGATATCCCGTTTGGCCGAATCCCCGTTCGCCGAAAATGGAGTTAGGGAAATCTTGACCTGTTTGAAAGATTATTTTCATTTCCATGTATCTTGGACGCTGGCACTTTGTCCAATGTAGTTGTTGACATCAATTATTAAAAAAAATGCTAACCACTGATCTATCATTCTTGCAGAAAGGTCTGATGGAAGTCTTCTTGTCTCTGTTCCTCTTATCATTACTATATTGGTGGTGCACTGCGCATGGTATGATCGTCAGCGCCTCCCCAAAATCCTGCCTATCCCGTATCAAAGAAAGGATATGGCTGAAGACAATGCATGAGTGCCATTTGTATGTATTAGAAAGTACACATTACTGATAATAAAAAGGAGGTTATTTAGAGTATTACTTATCGCTGTTGTGCACGAAACTGTTTCAATCCGTCAAGGAAACTCTTTCCCTGACTCTCAAGGAACAATCCCTCAAAAAGGTCAAGATTTCCCTAACTCCATTTTCGGCGAAAGGGGATTCGACTAAACGGGATTCCCCTTTCGTCGAAATCAAGATCTGATAAGAGTTTTGATCTAAATAGCTGTAAGGTCGTTCGGCGAAAGGGGATTCGGCAAAACGGGACGACATCCTATTAAGTGCACCGACCTTTGCACCCATTGTAGTAGAACGGGATGTAGCAACACTTCGAACCAAGCGAAGAAGACATGATTGACGAAGGTGATTTTGATTAAAGAAAAATGATAATGATAATTAATAACTTACAAAATATTAAAATTTGCACAGTGTACACTGTCCAGGTAGTCTGCAGCCTTCTTCAGGCAAATGGAGCAACAATCATGTTTAATTTTCAATTCTAAATATTGCGGTGTGGTGGTTGGTGTGCTGGACGGCCAAGTGACACTGGGAAGCTTGAGCGGCAATTCAGATCCTGCTCGGGCCGCGGTGGATCAGTGGTAGAGCACTCGCCAGTGGTGCGTGAGGTCCTTCGTTCGATTCCGGTTAGTGCCAAGTGGGCTTTGTGGTGGACAAACATCGAGTGCGTGTATTTTCTCGGGGTTCTCCCGAATCCTCCCACTTTCTATATTCCACCAATTCCCCCATTATCATTCATTCGGCCTGAGACAAAGTTGCCTAAAGCCCTGAAAGATTTTTAAAATCAGACCCTGCTCAGGTGTATCAGTGAGACCATCCCGAATGGGCTTCTCCCGTATTTTCCTAAGTCCCGTCCATGAATGGTGGAATGCCCTACAATTAAACTGGACCCCAAACCGTGTAAAGGCATGAATCCAGTGCACATTCCATGAAGTGACCCCCCCCACACACACACACACACAACAGGTCCGCTCCAAGCCTCCTGATTTCACAGTACTGACATACCGTTACCGACTGAGGTCTGTACACAGCTTTACATTTATATATATTCCCATTTCATTTCTAAAACCCGAAAAAGCCCGATTAAATTCTAAAAAACCGCCTGGGTCCAGGTGTTTTTTTAATAAACCCTGACCACTGGAGATAAAATGGACTTAAAAAAGCGTTCCGTTGTCCCTATCCCCCACCACCAACAAAAGGTACTATTGCTTCTTTACTCTAACTGGGTCCTCACTTTGTACTGTAGGTCAAGAAAAAGTGGAGTGCTACCTCCACACACCCCATGTGTCGTTCACGGCGCGTGCGTATCACACAAGGGATAGATTTGCTTTTTTTTTTTTACTCTAACTGGGTACAAAGTGGTGTGGAAATGGGCTTGTCTGTGGGCTTAGCCCGAGATACTGAGGTGGAACATTGACTACAAATAAGTGGTTGAATTGAAGCTGATGATGTACGCCGCAACACAGAAAACCGCCATGACATGGAAGTCACACATTTCGAAACTGAAGGAAAGGTTCCAACTACGCTAATGAACTTAAACTACGAATGTCATTCATTACAAAATAAACACGTGATAATTAAGTAATCATAATAGAAATTAGGCATATCTGGCGAACAATGACTCATGTATACAAAAATTCTATTTTTCTCCAATATTTAACTTTTACTTGACAATGGAAAGATCCCACGAAAAGCAGTCTTATAGGAAATTCTATGCTTTTTTTATTTGGTCCTTTGCATTATTTGTCTACGATCAATCAACCATTTTCGAGATAACTGTGAAAAAATGACGGAAGACACCCCCTCGATCCGCCATTTTTTCAAGATGGCGGATCGGTCAGGACATGTAATATGCTATAAAGGAATCTGTAACGAAAAAAAAAGAATCACTGTTAATTTTTACCCGATGGGTGCTAATTCGTCTGAACTAAGAGACTTATTATAAAGAAAACAAAACTGACAACGTTTAGAAAATGCTAAGTTGAAATTACATTCAGCCATATTATAACTTTATACATAATTACAGTTTTTAATATCAATTGCTCAGGTGAAAATAACAGGTTAAGAACTCAAAATCTTCAATAATGCCAACTAACTTACACAAAAATGAAACAAACAAAAGACACGAAATTGGAAAGCATAATGTGTTAACTATATTTCGACTCACTTGATGTTGTACGAATAATGAAATCGCGACGACTAAGATGGGCAGGCTACGTAGTTCGGATGAGAGAGAAACTAAGATTATATTCCATCGTGGTCTTCCTATGAGGATTCATAAGGTCTTGACATTCCTTGTGAAGAGTTCGCAAAATTTAATAAACAGTGTATTCTCGATAATCCAAGATGTGGATTTATCAGTTCAAATAATTTAAAATGTTGTTGATATCATGACTGATAATTTTATCGATGCTTAACATATAAAGAAGCAAGAATGTTTGGCCCCAAAGTGAACAGAACATCTACTCCCATCGTGTAATGAAAAGTACTTTAAATAATTATTTAAATAAATTTAAAAAAATAATATACCACGTTTTTAAAACGGACTAAAAAGTATTAAATAATTTCTCTTAGCCCCATACAGATTTATATACTTGGTAAGATTTAGAACGACAAACGTTGGGCGCATGCAATAGATAACTGATGCATGAATAGTTCACCTAAGTCACTAACTATGTTATTGCATTGTAAATGATATGAACTGTTGTGCGAGGTTTCTCAACGACAGTTACTCTCTACACTCCTTACTATTATCAATTGCATACACCCCACGTTTTTCGTTCTAAATCTTACAAGTATATAAATCTGTATGGGGCTAGGAAAAATTATTTTATACTTTTTAGTCCGTTTTAAAAACGTGGTATATTATTTTTTTTTAAATTTATTTAAATAATTATCTTCTGCTTTTTAGTCTTGTGTGTGTGAAATTTTGCAACCGATTTTAAACATCTTAATGAGGTTATGACAGAGACATGTGGCAAATCAGTCAGTTCCGAGCTATGTGTAAAGTTCCAAGTCTCTCTTTATACATAAATAAGTTGTGCTCCCAACTTGATTTTTTTTGGGGGGAGTATGTCCCCCGAACCGGGGGGGATGCGCCCCCATATGAGAGGTTTCCCCCATTTTTTGTAACCAACTCTTGGTCAGACACCTTAAAACCTAATTTCGTTTCTCTAGATTCAGTGGTTTGAAAAATGTCTTGGCGGCCATTTTGGATTAAAGATGGCGACTTTTTTAAACGTTTTATTATATTGTCGTGACTTACTCATGATGGTATGGTATACCTTCATTTATCTAGCTCGAATGGTGTGGAAATGATATTGCGGCGGACATTTTGAATCCAAGATGGCAACTTTTCCAAAATGTTGTAATATTTTCCTAAACTACTTGTTATGATACACCTTTATCCCAAATTTCGTATCACTAGATCACACGGCGTGGAAAATGAATTTTTTGTGTCCGCCATGTTGGATCCATGACGGCGTCTTTGGAGAAATTTGGTAATATTTTCGTAACCTACTAGTGATAATGTACCTTCATACCAAATTTCACATCGCCAGCCCCAGTGGTTTAGGCTGTGTATTCTTTACAACAATGGGTTTGGCGGCCATTTTGGTTCGAAGATGGCGTCTTTGGAAAAATTTTGTAATATTTTCTTAATCAACAAGTGGTCATGTACCTTCATACCACATTTCATTTCTCTATCTCAAACGATGTGAAAAATGCATTTTTGTGTCCGCCATTTTGTATCCAAGATGGCGTTTTCAGAAACGTTTGGTAAGATTTTCGTAACCTACTAGTGATAGTGTACCCTTATACCAAATTTCGTTTGTTGCTCTAGCCGTTTAGGCTGTGTATTCTATACAACAATGGGTTTGGCGGCCAATTTGGATCCAAGATAGGGACTTTTTCAAAATGTCGTAAATTAATATTACATTGTCTTCCAGTTATGAGCCATGTTTAAAGTTCCAAGTCTCTAGCTCATCGGGAAGTTAGTTTAAAATCGATTGCAAAATTTGTACCGAATAGACAGACAAAGCGAGTTAATAAAAACGTGGCAAAACAAAGTTCAAGCATCTTCAGAATGTAAGGAACACATTCGTTACACAGGATGCATTTCTCTAAACGGTTGTTTAACATCTGGAGCATAAACATGAATTTAAATTTACTTTCAAAGGCGGAGACTAATTTCTGAATGATTTCCTGATTATCAGTGACTTTTACTATCCATCCGCGCTACTGGTTATTACGACGGATAATTGCGAGTTCGGTACAGAGATGGTCAACCTACGTAGGTCGGATCACACCATCCAGTGGCGGTCGATGGGGAACTCCTTGTTGGAGGGAGAGGATTAATGGAAGTTAGGCCGAAATGGACATCTATGGTTCGGCACGGTTTCTTTCTCGTCTAATGTTCGGAGAGGAATCGCAATCCCAGTCTTCCAATTTTTTTTATCCATACTAAGTACTTCATATTGTGGGTTAATTCATTTGAAAGCCGTTCATAAGTATTATCGGAGCCGCTCTCCAAGTTTTATTATTAATCGTTCGCTGGTCTAGTGGTTATCGTTGCTGACTGCTGATCGTGGGGTCCCGGGTTCGATTCCCGGCTCTGCCAATGTTTTTCTTTGTAAGCGAGAGGGTCTGGAACGGTGCCCACCCAGCATCGTGATGCAATTGGGGAGCTGCTGTGAATAAAAGACAGTGGCGATCACAGTTCAGAGCCTCGGCTCTCCTCACCCAACACGTCTGGTCAGCGTGGGAGCAGTAGACCAACGCCTCTCTCCGGGAGAGGCCTCATCCAGTAGTGGATTGAATATGGCTGTGAATTATTATTATTATTTGTCCAGTAATTTTTAAAATATGAAAACAAAAAAGGAATACGTACTGAAGCCTCTTATTCACCACGCCAAAATGGACTATTCCAAAATAATTTACTCACTTTGACTAAACCTGATTGCTAATATGTCACAGAAATATGAAGTTTGTTTCTTTACAGAGCCACCTGCACTTTAGAAATGTTTACTTTTATTATGTAATTCTTTTTTAAGCATACTTGGAAACTTTACATTTTTCCCCTGGAAAATTGAAGAAGAATTACTAATTTTGCGTAAAATGTTGTACATTATTATGCGAAAATGAGTCATACGTGACTCAGGCATTATTTTTATTAGCAGCTGATAAAAATACAAGAGAGAAGAAAAAGGAATAGACCAACCGCAACTATATTTCCTGTAAACAAAAACCACATCTGAATCATAAAGGAAACGCACGTGGTGGTCCCACAAACTATTAAAAAAATAAATCAACATTTTAAACACAAACCCATACTGTCGTGGCAAGCGAAAACACATCATGTCGTAGCTATGTCAATATCGCTGTTCTCTTTTAAATAGATGTGACCCCTGAATATGACGACGGTATCGATCAATGTTGCTGCATGAATCGACGACAAACATGCTTCACGATGATTGATAGGTTTGCCTACATTTCAGCCAAGCACTCTTTCATTTTTTCCTTTCTCTGTTGACCTAGTACATCCAATGCAGTCCCCAAGAAACGCTAGCTAGTATCCCAGCCCGGTAGAGGAAGAAGTCTGGTTTCACACTACAATACACCTGCGGAATTAGTATAATTTTAGAAGTAATTATAACATTTCATATCCAGATTACACGCACCTTGGACCCCACCCCCGAAAGCTCATGGATCCCTTCCAAAACCAAAATATGAGAGAGAGAGATGCCACAGGAATTTGTGAGCTAATAAGGACGAAAGCTCTCCTAAAACCCCAGTAGTCTGATTACAATCTTGAAGAATAGTATAGACAATTCTGATTCCATCTTGATTCTTGAACACTGCTGTTTTGGATTCGAGGCTGTTTCATGTTAATTTAACTGCACCTTTATAATTAATAATGTCTTCCCTATCTGAAACCATTCTTCGGTGGTCTACCTCAGAGATTTTCAACCGTTGGTCCGCGAACCGGAACCGATCCTCGGCAAGTTAATACCTTTGGTTATTTAACACTTATTTTGTAGATTTTCACAGTTCAAAATTGAGATTAAAGGCAGTGTTCGATTTGTAGCCGGGGATGGTTGGGATTTCTCCCTCTCTGTAAAAACCTTCCCTGGCTCTGTTTTTCGAATGCCCCAAACCTGGGATATGAACGGATAGAAAACACAATGTCTGAGATTATTGTTCCCCTTTCTGAAAAGTACATCAATTGAACATTGATTAAAGGTAACATTTACTTTCCAAAACAACTGGAATCTGAAGACGTGACAGTATCTTTCAAACCCGTGAAAGTTTTCCCCTATAATTTAGTATTAAAACGTTGAAAACCACTGAACTACATGACGGCGTGACTTAAACCAAAGCTCTTATGATATCTAGAACTGTGCTCCACATCGCGTTTTCAGTTTCAATACAAACCGCAAAGGCCAAATGTATTTCACCTTGCACTTAAGACTTGAGAAAACAATCAAAAATTAATGTCTGTATGAATAATCTTCCGAATGTGTAAAATATAAATAAAATATTGTTGCATGTCATTAAAGAATATTCCCCAAATTAGTGAAGATTTTTCTCCCGTGCACGACATCCACTAACAAAAATTAAAACTGGGATTAATAGTTCCCAATTTTGTTACAAAAATATCACGCTCCGAAATAAAAGCAAGGAACTATACAACTTGGTACATTTTGGGGCTTACAACATTTTGTCGACGAAAAATTATACTTTAGGAAATATTGCCCGAAAGTGCGTCACGTGATTTTGAATATATGTGTGGGTCAACAAATTTATATGATATTTCAATATTTTTTTTAGATATATAAATAAGAAAAGCCAGTTATAAACATGCTACAAAACTTCTGTCCATAGCTGTACTTATGCAACAATTAATCCTTGTTTTTCTTCGTAATGAAAAAATTATGAAGTTAAGTACTTTTCACCTTCCTTCCGAAATGCTCATCAAGCTAACGACGATGTCATTATTTTTCTTTTAGTGTGTGTATGTGTATGTTTCTTCTTTGAATGCGTACATTTGAACAAGTTAGCGCCGCGATTCTAATAACAATCGCGTCAGACCCATAAACATATTATTTTGTGCAATAGTAGTCCTTGTGCCAGAAGCCAAAAAACGATGATTTGGTATAAAATGGTGGGGACCAGATGAAACTTTCATCACTTGTACACTGGCATGTATAGAGCACAAAAATACGTGATAGACATTCCAAAAAGGTAGCTATCCAAGATGGCGGCCCACACTATTTATTAAAACCAACATATCTCGGTTACGAGTTATCCGATTTCTATCATTCTTTTTTTAAATTAAATATATTTTTATTGGCTACATTTATGTTTATTAGCAATATTTTCGTAAATCTAATAGTTTTTCAGTTAAATGTAAAAAGGTTCCATTATAGCCTAAACTATTTTCTTATTTAATGTTTAACTTTGAAACGGCTGGTTTTAGATAAACCTATGTCCTTACACAAAATATAGCGTGTAACCTAGGCTTTAATTTTAAAAAAGATCAGTTAAATCCGACATGTATAACCAGAGATATGGACAATTGTTTGAAAATTTCTGCAGTACGAGTTAGCATTACGGAGGCACTAATGCGTGTAGAAGCTACATGAAGATTAGGTATAAAACGGGGGGACCAGATAAAACTTTCAGTACTGGCATGCGTAGAGCACGAAAATACGTGATAGACATTCAAGAAATGTAGCTATTGGTCAGACAGGATGGATGATGAGATGAATTGGTGTAATAAAGAAACTGGGAGGAAACGGAAGAAGCCCGAGAAAAGGCACGCATACGGGGTTAATCCACAACAAAGTCCATATAGCAGGAGCAGAGGTCGAACCGACCACCCCTATCTTCAGAGGTGAGCGATAAACCATTAACCTACCGCGACTCAGCAGTATTTTGAAAGCAAATATTTATCTAAAAAATATCGTTTCCTAATAAGACCTTAAATAAGAAAATAATATATTTTTATTTTTTAATTTCACTTAATAAACCAAAACTAAATATACTTAAGTAGATATTAAATAAAATAATTTAGGTTAAAATACACATTTTTAAATTGAACAAAAAATCGCTATTATATTTATGAAAATATTGCTCTTGTTAAAAATTGAAGGCAAAGAAATGAACTTTCATTTAAAAACAGGAACCATCAAAATCTCGTAACATTGAGAATTGGCGATAGCCACCATCTTTTCGATGTTCACCCATATTCATGCTCTTCATAGACAAGTGTTCAAGAGCTGAAAATTTCATTTGTTCCCTGCATTTTATACCAAATCATCATGTAGCTTCTACATGCATTAGTGCCTCCGTAATGTTACCTCGCATTGCAGAAATTTTCAATCAATTGTCCATATCTCTGGTTATACTTGTCGGATTTAACTTTTTTTTTTTTTTTTTTTAATAAAGCCTAGGTTACACGCTATATTTTGTGTAAGGACATAGGTTTATCTAAAACCAGTCGTTTCAAAGTTAAATATTAAATAAGAAAATAGTTTAGGCTAAAATGAAACTTTTTTACATTTAACTGAAAAACTATTAGATTTACGAAAATATTGCTAATAAACATAAATGTAGCCAATAAAAATATCTTTCATTTAAAAAAAAAAGAATGATCGAAATCGGATAACTCACAGCCGAGATATGTTGATTTTAATAAATAGCGTCGGTCGCCATTTTGAATGGCCGCCATCTTGGATAACTACCGTTTTGAAATGTCTATCACGTATTTTCGTGCTCTATACATGCCAGTGTACACGTGCTGAAAGTTTCATCTGGTCCCCCCATTTTATACCAACAACTTGTCTGGAACAAGGACTAGAGGCAATACTAACAACTCTGGTATTTAGTACGGGAACACACTACAGGATGTTTCTATCGTGTAGAATGTTTATGCCAAGTTTGGTGCAGATACGTTTAACTGTATGGAAGCAAATTGAAATTTATAGAAAATAGGCTGGCAAAACTGACACTTCAGGTGCTTGAGGACGGGAACATCCGTAGTATTTTTTCCACTGTGTCGAATAATTATAATACCAAGTCTGATGGGGATACTTACAACGGTGGTTAGCAACACTGACAAACTGGAGTGTTTGAGGGTCGGGAGCACCTACAGTATTTTTCTATTGTGTCGAATAACGTGTACCCGTAGTTTGGTGCTGCTACGTTTCACGTAACGGAACCAATTTTGAAAATCTTAATTTTACAGAAAAGTGGTTGGCAATACTGACAAACTGGAGTGTTTGAGGACCGGGAACACCCACAGTATTTTTTCCATTGTGTCGAAATAACGTGTATCGCAAATTTGGTGCTGCTACGTTTCACGTAACAAAACAAAAGTTGAAAATGTTAATTTTATAGAAAACTGGTTGGAAACACTGACAAATTGGGTGCTTGGAGACGAGTGACACCCACATGAACTTTATGCCGAACAATGTTTATGAAAATTGTGGTGCTGAGAAGTCGAACCACAGTTGCGGAATGGAATGGTTTGGCAACGCTAACCCACTGCTCCAATCAAGACTTCCGCGGCTCTGAAGTAGTCTACCTGAGACTTTTCCATCGACACCTCAACAACTTATGGTTCCTGAGATTTATTTTTCGGACATGGACAGACGGACTAAGCTGGATTATACATGTCCTTTTTAATAGTTTCGCTAACAAGAGTCCTAAAACGTAAAGAAAGTGAAAAGAGTGCAAATATATATATTTTTTTTTAAAAATGCATAAGGTATTTATCTTGAATTTCAACTGTTGCCAGAATCATCCATTGATCACATACACTGTTAATTCTCAATAAAACTAAATCTTCGTTTACTCAACACACAATCACAATATACGAAAAACGACTTCAAGTCAGCGAGCGAGCGATCTCATGAACAGTAAGTGACTTCAAGTCACAGACTCAAAGGTCATACAATGACTCCAAAGGTCTGGGAAAGAAACTGTGTCGTGAGAACAGACCCATAGTAATAAAGGCAACGTATGAGTGAATTTTCCCAAACTTCACAAACTTGTTAGCAGTTCGTTTTTGCACAGTATAGTAGTCCTACTAAAGTAATTAGTAATCGAATCGGTCATTAATGCACCATAAACTTACTAGAATGAAGTGAGGAAGGGTATATACTTTTAAAAGTAGCCTAACGCTAGAATCTGAATACTCGAAATTGATCATATCGAAACTGCTTTTAAATATCAGTAGAAACCACGAAAGTTTATTCCTCTGGTGTATAGGAACTATTTGGGATAGTTCAGATTGCTGGACTCCTATATTTATTTAACTACGACACTTTAATTTCAAGACTACATGAAGTAAACTTTGAATATATATATATATATATAATAAATCACAGCCATATTCAATCCACTAGTGGATGAAGCCTCTCCACGAAGGGAGGAGTTGGTCTACTGCTCCCACGCTGACCAGACGGGTTGGGAGAGGAGAGTCGAAGCTCTCACTGTGATCGCCACTGTCTTTTATTCACAGCAGCTCCCCAATTGTCCTCACGATGCTGGGTCAACACCGAAATTTTTGAATCTCCACCGGGAATCGAACCCGGGACCGCTCGCACTGAAGTCGAGCGCGCTACCGACTAGGATATATATATATATATATCATTTTTCTTTTCTTTTAAGAAATAAAATACATTATATCTTAAATGCAACATACCTTCGATGCAAGATCTTGGGAACACGAGTAAAAAATATTAAGTATGCACTTAGACCCTTCTTGCACTAAACATGCTTAGTGGGACGTTCAGAGATGTCTGGAAGTATCTCATTCGTGTAGTTCTCGTCTGGCTGCAGCT
This sequence comes from Lepisma saccharinum, assembly GCA_022664845.1. Taxonomy (NCBI): domain Eukaryota; kingdom Metazoa; phylum Arthropoda; class Insecta; order Zygentoma; family Lepismatidae; genus Lepisma; species Lepisma saccharinum. The sequence goes on from JAGDQP010012883.1 coordinate 26,292, forward strand.
ATTGTGTGGTAAAACAACACTACAAGGGGCTGATACAATTTTTGTGAACATAGACTTTTGTAAGTAGCAGGGTCGCCACCCTTCCCGATGCAATGCGTTTCTTTCATTTAGTAATACGTTCCTTTTTTATTCATTTTCCATTGATCGGTGAACGCTATACTTAAGCTGTCATTCAATAACTCCAAAGCTGATCCTGTCCTGTATAGTCGCCTTCATAACATGAAAGCCCTCTGTAAAGCAGCTGGACCCAGAGTTCGATTTGTAGCCAGGGATTGTTGGGAATATCCCCGTAAAAATGTTTCCTGGCTCTGTTTCTTGAAATAAACCCCAAAGTTGGGATATAAATGGACATAAAATACAACACTTTACGTATCTCACAAATTCTTCCTCCTCTGTGGAAAGCATACAAATCGAACACTGGCTGGACACCCTATCAGTTGCGGTCAACCAAACATAGCCAGGAACACCAGAAAGATTCCAACATGAAATTTTCTCTGGCGTTTGTCACTTTCTCGAAGAAGATGGCAGAAGCGAAAAGGGTGGTCATATCTTTTTCCAAAGAGAAAAAGGAAGGAAGAAGAAAGGGAAGAATTGGCAACGCTTAGGTCAAAACCACAGCGATTCCTTCCACATGTCTGTGGCTTTGAAGAAAACATATGGTGACCTAAGGCTTTCATATTTTGGAGAGAAGAATATGTTGCCACTTCTATGTTATTTTCCTCATTAATTAGCGTGCTTGGACCTTCCTCAGAAGTAACAAAATCCCATTCTAACTATCGCATTTCCTACTATCTAACTCTATCGCTTACGGAACTCGCAAGTTCATCGCCGCAGTAACAAACGTTCCCCATTGGATTCTATCTTTGGCAACAACAAGCCAGTTTGCATCATGAACATATACCTCTCCAAGATCACTTCTAATATATTTTCATCCTAACGACCTTCCCAACGGCCGTATTCTTACAATATCGGGTGAATCATACAGTCACTTGAGTTCTTCATTAAGCACTCAAGGCAGTCTCCTCCATTCCCTCATCCTGCACATCTTTCTCAAACACTCGGAACTTATATTCACCACCAGGGTCATACTCAAATTTTCACACATAAAGCATTACCGAAAGAATAAACGTTAAGTATATTTTTAATGTTTCAACTTTCTTGACATACCGTATACATTAAAAGCGATGTTAGGCGTTAGTGAACTAAGTAGAAACATAACGTCGTAGGGAGAAAGTCAATAACATGTATGTGCATTTTCTTAAAACTGTGAACTTAGCATCGCGTTTTTCAGTAACGAATTCAAAATGTGGTACGCTGGTCTCCAGCACCTTTTGAAGACCTCTGAGCATTAGTGTTGCAAACTATATTTAGTTAATAGTTATTATCATGTATTATAATTATTAGTAGTGGTACTTTTAGTGGTCGTAGTAGTACTAATAATGAATACTATGATATTGACATTATTATATTACTATACTAATATAATAATTTAATAAGTAGCTTATGGTATTTGGAGACCTCTGATAAGATATTTAAATATATTCGATGTTAAACTTTCTCCCCACAGTTATTTTTTTCTCAAACTAAGTGATTTATGGATAAGAAAATAGGCGAAATGGTTTGCGTTGCGAGTATGATTTTTTTCATCGTACAATGTAGCTTGTGATATTTGGAGACTTCCAATATTTTTATTTGTACTAATACTTTCATTAGTACTACTACTGCTACTCATAATAATAATAATAATAATGCCATGGCATTCATTTAATACTACTACTAATAATAATAAATGATAACTACAAACTAAAGATAGTTTGCAACACTGATGCTCAGAGGTCTTTAAAAGGTGCTGGAGGCGAGCCTACTACATTTTGAATTCATTACTGAAAAACGCGATGCCAAGTTCACAGTCGGAAAAAATACACATACGTCGTATTGACTTTCCCTACGACGATAAGTTGTTCGAATCTAAGCGACCTCTTATTTCTTCCGTAACCTCGTTCTTGCTTGCTACATACGCCCATAAGTATTTAAATTTGTTTACTATCTCTATGATCTCATTCTTAATTATTAAGTCTCTATTCTCTTTCTTTAACCTCTCTGCTTCGCTATGTTATCACGTATTCTGTTTTCTCTACGTTCACTTGGTTGACCTATCTCATCGCAAGCTTCTACTCCAACTACTGGGAGACCTTTAACTCTAACCTGATATATCCTTCTAGTACACTGGGATCGTATTTATATTTGATTTGTGACTATTAAGGTTAGGTTAGTTCATTTTAGTAGAATTCCATCTTTAACATAATACAGATGAATCACTATGTGACATTAGTAGACACATTTACTGCTCAAAGTCATGTTTCTGAAAGATTATTGATTGCTGAAGTTTAATTAAATAAATTTGATTATCTTCTGTTTTAAATTACACTTTTACTATATGACAGGTGTCTTAAATATATTGTACATATGTTTGTGCTCCACTGTCTTTGAGTAATAAATGCATTTATTAAATGACACATAACGATTCCTGTGTATTACGTTAAAGATGGAACTTTTTTATAATTAGTTGGAATTTGTATGGCCTTTAAGCAACTTTGACTCAGCTCAGGCGTGGCTTGGGGGAGGAAAAAGGGTGTTTAGGGTTGAAAGCTGATCAGGGCCTGGTTTGAATGGAGTCCGTGAGTATCTCGATCGTACGTTTTGCAATCATACAGAATCCCATGCGTTTTGCGACTAATCTACTTACTTATAGAGTCAGCGACGTAAACTTGAATCATGTGTAAATATATTAGAGCTTAACTGTGTATTCTACAACATTGCTTGCTCGCTCGGAAATCTGGGGGTAACCTAAACCCAACCTGAAGATTCTTACATGCATTACGGGGAAAAGTATCCATTTAGTAATTACTTAACCTTAGTTGTTAAATGTGTTAATTGGTGGTTCAAATTTCATTATGAACCAGTACGGTCTAACTCCGGGCCGCAAAACATGTTATCCATCAGAAGGTACTTCAAAATTAGTACACCGAGATAATACAAAATTCAGTTCTATACCAGAGGAAACATCCGTGGGAAATTTGCCCCTAGAACAATATTGCATAAACTATACAGAACGCCCGACAAGTCTCCATAGATGTTTATGATTGAATGAATTGTTATTAACGTCCTAAACGAGCTGGTGAGCTTTCAAGGACGGGATCTACAATTTTTGGTAAAGTGGACCCCAAACCACTCCGTTCAAAGGACTCCGTGGTAGTGGAGATTGAACTCGTTACCACTACCACAAAAAGCGAGCACGGCCACCTCGAGGTCAAATGTTCGTAAGAATACAATTATATCCTTGTCTCATTCTAGGATAAACGGAGATGATGTTCATCATAAACACAAGAATCGCAGTTGTTGCTGAAAAAACTGCGTGGTTTACGTACGCTGAGGTTACGTTCGCCGGATCTAACATCGCCAAACTATTCTGTTCAGAGGTACACTCACGTTAACAGAAAATAACCGATGGGGGAGAAATGTTCAAGCTGAAGTTCTTTATAACACTCAAAAGCTATCTATATAAAACAGTAATAAACAAATATTACTGATATTATCCACACTTTTTTTTTTTAAATATCGCAACTTTCCGGGCACCCTGTATTAAAGGAGAATAAAACTGAGACAGAGTTCTCATCTGTCGAATAAATAGCATGCTTGCATTTCATGTGAATGATCCTGTGTTTACCTCCACTCGGGACATATATATCCATTGAACAGAGTGGTCCGAATCTCCTGTATCAAGAACTATACATACGCCTAGCCCTCAAAAGCCCACAACTTAGTTTCGGAGGTTAATCACAATTCAATCACTCTAGAAAATAAAATATTGTTTGTATACATTTAAATAATGTATTGATGGATGCAATTTATAGATAGACTTGAGAGTAAGAAAAAAAAGATACACTGAGTACCGAGGATGTCAAATTCCACGTGAAGAACCTGCCGCCAAAGACAGAATACGAAGTCCACGGTGGTCGTGGTTGCGTTCCCGAGGTTCTTGTTTGAGTTCAGGCGGAGGAATGGATGTTCCTAGACTTTTTTTTATCTCCTTACAGAATCACACCGGCCGAAGTAATTTTAATCACTAAAATGACCTAAAAATACAAAGTCCATCAATGTTTGGGAACATAGGCGATAATTTAGGCCAGGACATATTACAATAATCCATTATGTTAAACCGCAAGCCTGTTAAATGTTGTTTAGTTTAATATGTATACATAAGAAGGCACAGATACCTACACTCTTTAACAATAATGAGTATGGTAATTCTTAGCGGAAAACAAATAATTCATATTGAAGTATATACATTAACGGTTTCGCAATCGCCACTGTAGAGGCTCGAAGTATAGGATCCCCCTCTGCTGGCAATGTTGACTGGTCGCTATTCCTCAGTTTCAGAAGGCAAATGCTGGCCTGATGTCTGAGCTTGGGCCCTGACTGCTATTTTCCCCATATGAATCACCATTACCGTAAGGGAAGTAAAACGGGGTTCGACATAAGGGTGCAGAAAACTGTTCCCCCTCATATAATGTATTCTGTATGAGTATTGTATAATGTTCCATTGGTTGTGTTCACCACTTATATTAGTAATTTCCAGATCGTGCAACACATGAGCTTAGAAATAATTTTAATGACTAAGAATGTAATTAAATTTCGTTACATGAATTTGTATCACTGATTAAAAACCTATGCATAAAACGTACACACCCTGAATCAAATAAAACCTAACCTGACACTAAAACGGGGGACAGCAATCTACACTCTGGTTTTCGAAACACGTAAATAATAGCATTAAGGTAGTTCATCTGTCATTTTGCTTGTACAAAATGTAAACATACAAACAAGCACTGACAGGACCTATAGTGCCCGGCGACGTACATGATAATCTCAGCACCCAGCAACACTGACCAAAACATGGCGAATCGCGTAACAGCGGAAACAACAACAAAACTTGTCTTGCATTCATAATAGGGATTACATTTAGTTACAGTACAAAGCGATACAAATTGGCAACGTGTGTGCAAGCAAATAAACAACAGCCGTACACAAAACAGACATCTCAGTACTTAAACAATAGCCCAAACACGAATTTAGAACATAAGTAATTCTAATACCGGTCAGTACCGAAGAAAGAAAAAATGGTAACTACAACGTGCGAGAGCGAGGTTAGTAGGCCCTCAGGAAAATAAGTAGGCCTATCACAATCAGTCAACAAAATAAAGTGGTAGAACTAGAAACATGACAACTACAATAACGGTGTTATAAAGGCTCTATTGACTCGAGGATTTAGCGTATTTTTAAGATCTATAAACAGCATTATGCATTGCTAATCAAATGTCAAACATCAGCAGACTACAAAATAAACATCAAACAGACTACTACGAACGGACGGATATCCTGTGACACATGTCTTGAACAGTTACGGATGTTTCGCATGTGGGATGTCGGAGATGCTCTGTTTCCGCATAATACAGTATCAATTTTTATAAGCGGGGCCTACATTGTTAAACACAGGACAGTAAAGGAACTCACTAAAATTTACGAAAAGAGAATACGAACGCAACAGCAATGGAATCAAGACAGTAGGACTTCAGGAATGCATTTCGAGAAAGTAATAAATTAATTTTCAGCTATCTAACATAAAAAAACCTGACGGTATTCTTTTACGCTAAACAATTCTCAACTCGAACTAAATTCGTAAATTATACATTGCCACGATAAATTTTCCTTACTTCCATGTGGTATTTTAATTTACAGTTCCGCATCCTTGTATACAATACTCGGTGCTAGGCTTCTGTAAACATTTTAGATGCTTAGTACAATAAGATCGTAGGAATGCACCCCCAAATTAAGGATAATATCATCCACAAAAGTGACATTAGAACGCTACATCACACTATCTTTTCAATGCAAATGTATACATAACGCTTCACACCGCATACGTAAATTGTCACATATCCACAGTGATTTGACACACCCCTACAAAAATTATCATTACTGTAAAACTCTCACATGTGCACTCTACTGCACTAAATCCCACTTTGATAACATTAAAATAGAGCAGCAGGCTTTATTCATTCACTCACCATCTTTGCCTTTGGAAGACGGGTTACTTGAGTTCTTCTCCACTTGATAGTACATGCTTCACATGAACACTGTCTATAACACAATATGTATCACTTTAATATTATTAATAATGTCATAACTAATAAAATTTACAAGATCAACACCTTACACCACACGAGAAATATAACTGGCTCGAAGCCAACCGCACGGTCCTCACATCTGCCGTCATTGCCAAACTGAAAAAAAAAAGTGCTAGTTCCTGCGTTGTCCGCTAGGGTGCAGGAGTTGAAAGGGAGGATTTTCCATTCGGAGCATCGTACAGGTCAGGTTTATGTCGTCTGCTTGTGTATGATAAAACAAAAGGTAAACATCTGTTTTCCTTACAGAAAGTTTCGTTATTTCAGGTTAAAGAAACATACAGTTATGTTACTGTAAGTTGAATTGTGTAGATTTTCTTTAATAAAGTGCGGATCTATTTAACTGTATTCATAAAGTCTTTTGAATATACGGCGAAATCCTTTCAAGGCGGCACAGTGTTGGCCAAGCCGCAGTTCGCAATACAGTTTTGACAAAAGAAACAAAGCAAACGCCATCATCAGTATTCTGCTAAAACTGAAAGCGGCAGATCCTCACGGTGTCAAACCCTAGCCATTACTAATTACGTCATCATTCTCGTTCTAGCATTCGATTTATCTTCCTCTGTGCTGTCAAGAAGTTGCGTTCTTTTTCCTTCTGCTTCTTCAATACGACTGTATTTTTTATTTTCCTCCATATCCAAATTTCGTAGTTTTTCGATTTTCTTTCGTCACTTTCGTGTAATGTGACGTTTGTAAGCCAACTCTTATAGAGCTAACAATAGGTTGTGTCAGACGTGACGTCATTGACTCAACGAAGAATATTAGAATTAAATGATAGGCCAAAATTGGAAAACCAAACTAAATCTGAATGTACCAAATTCAGGCTGCCATTTTGGTGAGCACAGTCAGAATTACCACCTTCTTGGGCCGATTTTGCTAATTAACGGACTTAGCCGAGCTATTAAGCCTAGAAAAAACATTAAAATTTGTTTCAAATATCTTCAAAACTATGGCCGCTAGCGTGTTAAAATATATATATATATATATATATATATATATATATATAATCACAGCCATATTCAATCCACTACTGGATGAGGCCTCTCCCCGAAGGGAGGAGTTGGTCTACTGCTCCCACGCTGACCAGACGGGTTGGGAGAGGAGAGCCGAATCTCTCACTGTGATCGCCACTGTCTTTTATTCACAGCAGCTCCCCAATAGTCATCACGATGCAGGGTCAAAACCGAATTTTTTTTAGCTTCCACCGGGAATCGAACCCGGGACCGCTCGCACTGAAGTCGAGCGCGCTACCGACTAGGCTATGCCGTTTTATATCCACTGCTGGATGAAGACCTCCCCCTTTCCACTTATCTCTGTCTGCTGCTATCCTCATCCATGTAGCTCCTGAAAAACGCTTGATTTCATCTACCCATCTTGCATTTGGGCGTCGTCTCGGTCGTTTCTTTTCTCTAGAAATCCAATGTAGTACATTTCTCGTCCACCTTCCATCTGTTCGTCCAGCTATGTGACCGGCCCATTTCCACTTCAGCTTCTTCACAGTCTTGATTACATCCTCTACATTTGTTTGTACGCGAATCCATCCCACAGCCGTCCGTACATCATCACAGGTAAGACACATTGATTATAAACTTTACGCTTCAGACACATTGGTAGTTTGCTTTTGAAAATAAAGTGTAGCCTTCCAAACGAACTCCACGCCATTTTACATCCTCTATTTATTTCATCAGTCAACTTGGCATTCGATGTTTTGAGCTGGCCTAGGTAAACATACTCATCAACTATGCCTATTGTCTCTCCGCTAATTTTTATTTACCTTTTTGCAGCATGTTGATGGTATATGACCTTTGTTTTACTTAAGTTCATTTTAAGGCCTATTTTCGAACTCTCATTATTCAGTTCTTCCATTCTGGTTTGTAGTTCTTCCGCATTGAAGCAAACAAGACTATATCATCAGCGAACCGTAGGTGATGGAGATATTCGCCATTAATTTTAATTCCAACTTCATCCCAGTTTAAATTTTGGAACACTCTCTCCAGGACCGCAGGAAACAATTTTAGAGAAATTGAATCTCCTTGCCTCACCACTTTTCCAAATTTATTTTTTTCAGTTTCTTAATGTAGTCTAATGACAGATGTGGCAGTCAAATAAATGTTTCGCAGTAGCTTGATGTACGCATTTTCGATACCTTGATGTTCAAGTGATTTAAGTACTGCTGACAAGGAGACCGAATCGAAAGCTTTTTCGAAATCTATGAATCCCAAACATAGTGGAAGTTCATATTCATTAGTCCTTTCCATAACTTCATTCAATGTTTGTATGTGATATGTGATCCATTGTGCTAAATCCACGACGAAATCTGGTTTGTTCCCTTAGCTGGTTAAAATCCAAGTCCCGTTCAATACGATTCAAAATAACTTTGGTGATCATTTTGTATAGAACTGACAGTAAACTATTTGGTCTGTAGTTTTCGACACCTTCTTTGTCCCCTTCCTTATACAACAAATTACAACAGCATTATTCCAACTTCTGAGTATTTATCTCTTCCTCAGACACATTGAGAATAATTTAGCAAGTTCCTCTTTCACCTTTTCACCTCCCCATTTAAACATCTCTGTTGTGAGTCCCTCTTCAACTGGAGATTTTTCTGTTCTTTATTCCTCGAAGTAATTTATCCACTTCCTCTTTCATTACGTCTGGAACTTCTACATCATTTTCTTCTGAATCTTCCTCTCGTAGTTCTTCTTCGGAGTAATATAATTCTCTGTAGAATTTTTCAAATATTTTTATAATTTCTTCCTTATTGCGTGTTACGGTCCCGTCTGGTCTCTTAACTTCAATTATTTGCTTTTTCCCTA
>JAGDQP010012884.1:0-49177 GCA_022664845.1 Lepisma saccharinum
ATATATATATATATATATATATATATATATATATATATATATATATCGTAATAGGCCTAATAACCAAATAAAATACATCTCAGGCAATTAATGTTGATTTCATTACACTGGTACAACTACGGGCTAATATTATCATCTACTTGTGCTATCGGATCTGAAGGAATTTGAACTGTATTTTGAATTTTTTCATGGTTTAAGGCTCAGGCCGGGATAGGGAGGGTGAAGAATTCGGGAAGGTGTCGGCCAGGGCCAACTGTGAACGTCCCATCCAGGCATTTGTCTGGTACGACTGAGGAAAATCTCTGGAAAACCTCAGCCAGGATGGTCGGCCGCTGAGATCGAACCCACAACATTCCGAATGCTATGCCAATTCTCTGCCATTGAGCTACGGAAGCTCGGTCGCACTTGAAGGAGAATTCCGCCGATAAGACTTGGACCTCAAAAGTTTGTCAACAATAGTAACAAAATACACCGAGAAAATACTGTATGCACTTCAGAAGGACAGGTCATTTCGGATATTGACTAGAAATCGTTATAAGAACTAGGCCCACAAACAGTAGGAATCAGGTTGTGTTTCAGATTTAAATATAAGAAAAAAAATGCCTTAAAACATTTCCTCTCCGTCACACCGCGAGTTTTATTTTGATTATAATACAACGTTATATTCAACTTAGAACAAATGGCTTTTGACATTGTTATTGATATTTGACATTGCCTTTTTATACTAACCGTTTTTGACAGCCTTAATTTTAATCACCTTCATACTTTCTGCCGAATATTCAGTTTCTGTTTTTTATTTTGCTAACACACGCGACGTGTATTTCATGTTATTCACTATTTAGGACTTCTCAAAAATTGAACTTATATAAACAACTGGATTATTCTGATCTCAATGACACAGGGCTTCCAGTCAATAAATAATCCCAATTTTTGTCACCTAAATATATTAAAACGCAACAATAAAATGATGATATGTAATAAATTCTACATTTTATTTTCATTTTAAATTAATTTATTTTATTTATATTTTTGTATCTTTTAAAATTCAACAATGCAATATAACTGCATAATCATACATTTAGGATGATACTAGGTACAGTTGTTCAAGTACACTTCTTCGTACCTCATATTAGTATGAAAAACTGGTACCCCATAACTAGTTTTTTTCAATTCACCTTCTTCTAAGGGAATAAACATGCCTCCCTCTTTGGGATTAATCTAAAAATAAAAATGCAATCAATTTTAATTAACATTCCTTACACAGTTTTATTGAAGAATATTACTACTTGCATAGGAAAACTGTAATATAATAAACAATTAAATAAAAGTTGTTTTCTTTTATCGGAATAACTATATAATACATTGTATTGAAGATTCTATCCACAAATGATTGAGCCGTCTGATTTGGTTTAATTGTAATCTTTAGTGATTTTAAATAATTTGACAGTTATAACGAAATACTTACAAAAGAGCTAAACCTGTACTAAACAATCTATTTACGCAACAATACAAAACATAAATTGTACCCAGCGTCGGAGCGCGTTCCACCAACTTCATGCAAACGGTTAAACTCGCTGGCAGGGTAACCATTTGATAGACCAAGTATGTGGGAACAACAACAACAACAAATATGTAAATTACCCTTAGGCCCGCAGGGCCACCGGGTCAGGACTTCTGGCCTTTAGGCCACTTTCGTCCATAGAGATATCTGAGATATTGGTATGATATATAATTGATTTAGAATGTAGTAGAATCAGATTCCGCCCCAGGACAACACCCCCCGCACCACGCAAACATCCAGGAAACAAACTGTCTGCTAGCTTTTAAATTTGAGTAAACTGAATTTAAATTAATTGGAAGCCAATCGAGATGAGAAACTGCACAGGATACCGGGATTATATACTTAAGACTGTATTGAGAAAAATTATTGTTAATTTAATTTGGTTGTCTGTCTGTCTAGTGTGAATAAGTATAGGTTTTTAAGGATAAAGTTGATATGAAAGATGAAGTCATTTTAAGTTTCTATTTTGTAGAAATGATGCGACTCGGTCTCCAGTTCTTGAATTTGAAGTGCCCTTAGTAATATGAGCTGGTAATTAATTATTTGAACTAATTCGTTCTCTGTGTATTAATTATTTAGTTTGCTAGTTCTTGTAAAGTGATTTGATGGCGTATTATTTTCACGTTCAGTTGTTTCGGGAAGTTAATGATGGCAAATTTCTTGTTCTTGATTGCATTTGCATATCGTTCTTTGCATAAGTCCATGTATTCTGTGATTGATGGAAAATGTATATCTCTGTATAATTCTTCCTTATCAGTTTTCCAAAGCCTCCTTGACACTCTCAGCCAATATCTTTCAAATTTTGTAAAGTATTCTAAATTTATATTGGAATTGTACAATTCATGTCCATATGTTATAGTCGGTCTTAGAATAGATAGATATATTCTAGTTTTGACTTTAAATGAAGTGTGAGATAGCAGAATGAATTTCAAAGCCGAAAAAGCCTGCAGTCCTTTTTTCCTTCTATCTAAAATGTGTCTTCTGAAATTTAGTCTCTGATTCAATGTTACACCCAAGTACTTGGCAGTTGAATTTGGTTTAATTTTTGATTTGTCTATGGTAATGTATTTATTTTTGTCTTTTCTCGTTCCTTTCCCAGACGGATAAAAAATTATAAATTGAGTTTTATTTGCGTTGAGTTCTAATTTCCAGTCCCTACACCACTTAAGACATTTCCGGGCCGGACCCTGTAAGTTTTTAATTACTGATTTCGAAGTTCTCGCCGAAGTCCAATAACAACAATAGAACTCACTGGAATATATGATCCCCCTAATTCAGATAACCTCAAATTTATCATAATGCACAACTTTTCAGAATTTTTCTTTTTTAATAGGATATGATCACGTACAAGATTCTAAATCTGCCAAGCTATTACAGTTCTGTGTGAATTATTAAGTCATTATAACAAATTTCGAATAGCTACTGAAGACCATGATGGTTAATATATTAGGAAGAATTAAATCTTTAAGTTTTGATCTTCATTTGCATCAACTGATGGCGCAGTTTTGTCTTAGTACGGATATGAAAAGGAACTTGTCCTTCGGTATAATTCGAAAATTTTCGATCACTGTCTAGGCGGTTGGTCATTTACATAGTTGAATATACATAAACTGTGGTATAGCTAGTGTTTATATTGTATTTTCAATGTGAGAAACATAAGTAATAACATCAATTTGTAAATTATTTTATTGTTTTCTTATACATAGCTTGAAAATATTAATGCTAGGGAAAATGGCTGCTTACTGCGACGTTGAATTATGAACAGGTTTTGAAATTATGTAGCCTCTATCAAAAAATGAATTAAACAGGCGAGCATAATTGAAATTGTAAATATCATGGTTAATAAAAAAATATTGGGTTTTCATAGTAGGTGATTTTATAGTACCATATACCGTTTCGTGGATAAATATTGCTATGGTTGTACGTTTTTCACTAGTGAACATTCGAGAAAATTATGGCAGTCTCAATTCCGCGACACGGGCAAAGGGGGCGAGAGCACACTGACAATCTTGAAAACAGGATAAATATATGGTGGAAAATTAAACATAGTCTCACTATCTTCAGTTTTAAGATAAACAACATCACACACACATAGCCTAGGAAATAGACGAGACGCATTTTAAATATTACGAGAGTGGTGGAATGTTAAAAACGAAAAGTATTACATCTCTGTTTCTATTACGTTCAAACTTATGCAGCACAAATTTTCGGGCTTATTTGTTATAGAACTGCTTGAAAAATATCAAGCAAAAATGTAATGAGTGAAATGAGAAGTTGGTGCGTGCACTTTGGTGAAGAAATATAACACATGATCTCATTTCATGTGCACATTCAGAACAATGATGGTGGCCATCTCAGTCCCGCTAATTGGGGAATCGGGACAGAATAATTGTTCGATAATGGAGAACAAAATGTCAAGGTAATGTGGCGAGAGCATAATAATAGTCCAAAGAAGATGTTTGAATTATTTAAATTAAAGACAAAACCAGGCATGACACTACAACAGAGACGCTGTAAAGTTAAGAAAAGACATAATTATCCAAGATATGAGGACCTCATAAACTGAGGTACACCAAGATTCACACAGAATTATATTAGCCAAAACTATTGCAAAACCAGCGAGGAACAACCTGCTAACAAAGTTTCAAAAACATATGTGTATAACAAGAAACTAGACTATCGCGTTATTGATAGGGTTCAACGTTTTTCTCCTATATGCAAGTATAATATGCTGTACGTTTTCTCCTGTATAATCAATATGTTATTTACATATCAGCATACAAAATTTTCTCCGAAGATCTATTATTTAAATAGGAGATGCTTTTACAATTTTTATTGTAGTGTCAATTTATGGTAAAGGGTAATAAAACAAAGCTAAAGACTGGCATTGTGTTGCAGTGCTGTGGCATTGGCGACCCCATGTAAAGCTATTTACTAAAATTGTACAGTCATTATTGTTTCCTTGGTTAATTTCACAGGCATATGACCAAGAAAATAATATGCGATTAACTTGAATGTAAAACATTTATATGCACATATTTTGAAGATACCGGAGTTCCATCTAGAGAGACCGGGAGAAAAGTAATATGAAAGTTACTTAAACGGTAAGACGTAATGTGTCATTAAAATGTTTAAATCAATATCGTCAATAAGCATTCGCATTCCTTGTAGTGTCCTGATACATAACTTCCATGAACATTCAATTAGTAAGTTCTATAATAATTAAAATAGATCTAGAATTTTGTATCAATTTATTAAAGATTTAATAGTGAAATGTGTTGATGTCTTATAAAATCAACAGCTGTATGATAACATGTTAATGTGTTTCATTTTGCTAGCGACGATATATTGGTGTGTGACAAGCATCCTCATCCGGTAGCATGCGTTTAAACTGATTTTCATTTGCGCCAAGTCATAGCTGCGCATACCTCTATATGTTATGGGAGGTTGCCAATACTTTGGGAGTCACAGACATGTTCTGATACCACTCGCATCATTTCCTTATTAATATATGTCCCATACGCAAATGTGAGTCTGCGTCAAACTTCCAATGAATGGTCTTGATACGCCAGTTACTAAGAAGATGGAAAGAAGATCGTTATGGGTTCAAAAGCGAGGGAACCAACACATTATTTAGTATATTTGTGACATTCTAAGATGTAAATATTTAAATAAATTAAAAAAAAGACAAAACAAAACAAAAAAAACCGACATAACAGTTGCAGTCAAGACAGATTCCAATATTTTTGTCTTAGTTTTAAGTTTTATCTCACAGAAGCTTTCTTGTAAAAATACTTAATAAAGTCCATTATTTTTTAAACCGTATGATTACAGACATGTGCATGTCCTCAACAGAAATCTACAGATATTTGGAGTGCGTTGCATTCATAACCAGATGAGAGTTGAGAGAGCATTAGCATGTGAGTAACATTGAATATTCACCTATATTGGTAGTGACCTAATTGCATAAGGGATACCATAGCTGAATGGAATCTGGAGATCCGATTCGTGTCTCGTTAAAGGTGACTGTCAATTTGTGTGTATTAATTACAACAAATAAAGTAGTTTGTTTTAATAATATACTTTCACAGGCGACCTAGTGTACAGATCATTTCCTTCATTTAAATTGTGAGAAATGTTAATGTATTTTGAATTCCTTTTCTGGATTTTAGGTTCTTTGGGTCATGCACGGATAGTTTAGTTAAAGGAAGGGTAGCATTTCTCAAGATTCCAGTCATCGTCTAAAAACTGACAAAGAAGGGTCATGAATGTGTCAAACGGACTTCTGAATCGAACATAGTTCATTCGAAAGAGATAACAGAGATATGTTCATGCACAAAAAATAGGTGCCATATACAACGGAGTAGCCCTCTGTGGCCCATAAATCCATTATAATTAAATACAATTTTAAGGAACTTTGAGAATCTCAGTTAAATGACTATTCTGTTAACACTATTCACCAGAGAGTCATAGTTCATATCGTATTCTCTTTAGAATGAAATAAGCCTTCCAAAGATGTCATACATTTGCGCCTATGACGTAGACGGAAATACAAATGTGGAAGAATTTGCGAGAATTCCCTAAAAAAAAATCATTTCAAAAATCATTTGGCCCCATCTTTGGCGGCCTGAATGAGATCACACAATCCAGATGCATTTCAAAAAATGATATATGATATAGGCAAAGCATGTTCTAAATTTGGTTCCAATAGCTTCAATAGTTACGAGGGAGAAGGTTTTTACCAATGCTTTCTGTATACACGAAACCCTATGACCTGATCTACAAATAGGACATCATATAAAATTATAAACACAGTACTACTCATCCAGGTAGGAGATCCGGCAGGATTTTCAGTTTAGAGGAGTGTAAAGTCAAAATTGGTAGACTGTAAGTGGAGTTTTGCACGGTTTCTCTCGATTTCACTGCATTTTTTAAGTTGGGGTTGTCGAGAATTTAGGAGTGTGACACTGGCGGAGACACTGCATTCGGAGATCATGGTTCGTAACTCACTCTCTTCAGAATGAAGCAGCTTGCCAATGGTATCACACATATATGGTTCCATGGAGAGGGAAACTGGAGATAATTTGCAAAATATCCGTGCAAAAATCCGTATTATGAAGTTTTGCACCCTCTGGAGCGGTCCCGCCTAAGAGAACAGAAGTCAGATGTACCTTACACGACACTAGGTGGTATATGCAATGTGTGTGCATACTGTGGTTGCGATAGGAAGAGTTGGGAGCAGGAATAAAAATATTTACGAATGTCCTCTGTGAATAGTATGCGTAGGAGAACATGAAATTACCCTATAATTAGAAGAAAACATAAACAGTTCTAAAAACAGCACTATTTATCCGGGTATCGTGGTGCATACCTCATTATGTTCAGAATGAAGCAAGCATTCCAGTTATACCACGCATTGGAACAGTTTCAAATGGTACAATGTGTTACAGTGCTGGAACACAGATTTTATACGGGTAACATGTGGATAGAGCCGCAAATTGAAAAAAAATATTAGCTTCCCTAATTACGTCTAACTTGTCGCGTAATAATTGCAGATGAGGTTCTCGGTAATAAAATAGATTGTCGAGAGACATAAATCACATACCCTCAGCCAAAATAGTATGGCCACTCCTCGATCTGAGAAATTTACTCGTCGAAATAAGATGCCCGTGGTCAAACCTATCAAGCTGTGATCGTAGTGCAAAAACAATTAATCTCAGTCTAACTCATATCATTATCTCCGTTTATCATATACTCATGCAAGCGACCCCATTACAATTTTCCGGTTTGTAATTAGATTTTGATCATTCCTCGTATCCCTTGAACACATTATTTACATTGGCCTGTTTTTAGTTAAAAGAAAAGTTTAAAAAGACGCTTTCCTAAAGATCGTTGCTTGCAAGTAGATTGTTAGAAAGTTGTAACAGAATATATATTAGTAATGTATGGTTAACTTTAAACTTAAACAGTCCACTAAAATACGTTATTTGTTTTCTTAACGGAGTATCTAAATTAATGTTAAGTGCATTATGTATTTATTTATGTTTATACACATACAACTTGGCAAAGAATAACAAATAAAACTAAGTTTCCCTTTCCAAGTTTTGTCGAAATCATTTTTGGTTTGTTGATTTATTAACAAACATAATACATTTATTGCGAATTGGCGCTTAGCCTTTGTAATTCCCTCGGCATCGCCGAAAAAAATGATCAATTATTTCTTTTATCAAATCGGCTGCAACTGTAAAGCTTCTCCAAAACCATGTCAAAAAAATTCTCGTGCTATAGAGAACACAGTTTTTTTCAACTTCACAATAGAGATTTTTCGGAGAGAATTTGCTCGAATTATCCACAATTTTTCTCTCCGCGTACATCATGGAACAATAAGGGTAGAATCATTGCCAAGCTTGTTTCATTTTGAATAGAACGAGGTACGAACCATGACACCCAAGTGAATAGTACTGTGTTTATATATTTTATCTTATGTACTACTTATAGATCAGTCAAAGTTCACGCCTTCGTATATATACCGTATATATATACTACTTATTTAATAATATTTTCCCCTAATACTTATTTAAACTATCGGAACGAAAATTTGCACACGCATAGGATATATGATACAGTATTTTCGAAATATTTTGATTGTGTGTTACCAGGGCCACTCAAGAAGGGGCCAAAATTGATAGAAGGGATTTTTGAAAGTAATTTTCCTAAAATTCTTCCATATATTTTTCTTTTCCTGTGTATCATGAGCACAAAAACTTCGCACCTTTGTAAAACCTGATGTACAACGAATAGAATGAGGTACAAACCATGACTCTCCATTGAATAGTTTTGATACAATAGTTATTTAACTGAGAATCTCAAATTCCCTTCAAAATTACTTCATTTAAAAAGGATTTTTGGCCACAAGAGTCCGTTGTCCATAGCACCTATTCTTTGCACTTGAACAGATCTCTGTAGGTCTGTTATCTCTTTCGAATGAACTATATTTGATTCAGAAGTCTGTTTGATACATTCATGATCCTTCCTTGTGAGAAAGGCATTGAATAACGCTACCATATTTTCGAGAATCCAACCTAGGATATTTTAAACATATCCATGAACAGTTTTGATTCCGTGGGTTTCCGAGCACCAGGTAAATTGCTAAATTCTTTCTGTCTTAATCCTTCAAAATTTACTTTTCATCAGACTTTTGTTCTTCAAGGAAAATTCCATACATAAAATACTAGAATGCTCCAACCGTAACTCTCAGTTTTCGGCCAGGTATGCTGTTTCATTACACTACAATGGCACATCAATTCTTTGTGTCAATTCTCAAATATTCAAATGTCACATTCTATTCACCACTGAGAATAGAATATGCGCGAGCACTATCGGCCATTGTAACCCTACCGCTGTGTAACATATCAACTGGAATATTTGCAATCCCCATATGAATGCTTTGTTTCAGTGCATCAGCTGTGCGGAGCTTTAGCAGTTACACTTTTCCCGATATAGTTCCGTACAGCTGATTAACTAAAACAATGTATCCGTAGGGATGCACTTTAATCGAACATTAGTTTCTAGGTCTTTTGTAAAATTAATCAAAGAATCAATATATCTTTCCGGGTACCCTAATGACTATAAGCTTCTACTATATGTAAATACACAACGTTGCCAATGCCACAGTACTGCACGATAATATTAACGTATAGGTTCATTTTATTACCGTCAAAAATAACTTGACATTAGAATAAGATTTTCAAAAGCATTGATCTTTAGAAAAAATGTGTATGCTGATATGTTGTAAGCAACCTATTGATTATATACATAAAGTTAAACGTTGAACCCTATCCAACCGGATCAACTCCGAGTTCCGTTTATACATTACACCCATGAATGCGCAGAATATTGTAAAACTCATTGATGTCATCTATATGGCTATTGCTTGTAAAAGCAAACCAGGTGTTAAACTATACAAACATTGCTTTATAAATTTCATTTCAGCTTCCACTTATGGGGAACATTTTCAGAAGTGCTGTTGATTATTTTGTGTACAATTTAACATAAGATTTATAAAACCAAATTTGTTTGGTTTATACCTAGAATAATACAGGGAAAGAAAATGATTATTTATAATTTTGTGTTCAATACTTTTAAATATTTATTATAACGTCCATAATTTCGTTACAGTATTATATTTTATTTATACAATTATATTTTA
Organism: Lepisma saccharinum; assembly: GCA_022664845.1. Lineage (NCBI taxonomy): Eukaryota > Metazoa > Arthropoda > Insecta > Zygentoma > Lepismatidae > Lepisma > Lepisma saccharinum. Next base: position 9,771 of record JAGDQP010012884.1, read on the forward strand.
TATTTAAAAACCCTTCATCATCAATTAGAATGTGAAAATATGTATATTATTTTTAGTTCAGACAAAATTAACACCGGTAGAATATTACAAAGTAAAGAAGGATGTGTTAATTGAAAAAGAGAAAACAATGTCAACTACATAAATAATTAAATAGTAAGTTCACAATACTATATTAAGTAATATTAGAATTAAAATAGGAATAACTACTACTACTAATAATAATAAAGGGCAAGAATTGTTCTGCAATGATGAAGACAATACACCCTTAAAAGATGACGTCCTGTAATTCATTAAAAGAATATAAATATCATACGTGGGTAAATATCTAAAACACATCTGATAATCCTAATGATAAAGAAAGCATTACTCAATTGTTTCCATAATGTATACATTTTAGCTGTTAACTGATAGTTTTAATCCGGTCCTCGCGAGGCATTTAATACCTATTTTTGCGTAAGAATATACTTGTCAGAAACAAAAATAACACATCTGCAACGAACCGTTAGTATTGCCGTTAATTTATTTTGAATAGCTGGAATAGTATTGTCGAATTTAACCTTCTAGGCTAACGAGAAACGTGTAACCCATTTCTAAGTTTAGGGTTCAAATTTTCATAGGATGTGGAACAGAAAAATGGCAGATTATATTGTATATCAAGCATATAGGGTAGTATTGGAACATTTTCATCCATCCATCCAAACAGCTCACTCAATTATCAGTTCTGTAGACAACTGCAAAATACATTTGTGATAGCCGGGGATATTGGGGAAAAAGCGAGTATTATTAGAGAACTCTCCGGTGCAATTACATTGGCATTTTATTCCGCTAATTCATCGACTTGTGGATCTTTCATGCAAACGTTAGCTTTCTAGATCAACGGCAAGTATATTTTCGATACCCTGTGGTTGAGACTTTTATCGTTGTACGTAGCAGGGTAATTTTATCTTTACCTTTCCACTCATAAATGCTACTTGTCAAGAATCATGCTGAATTTTCTTGTTTCTAGCCGAACAAGAAGTGCACCTTTGATACAAGGGACTTGCGTGTGTTACTTTGTACTTAGCGAAGCAATTGCACATTCTTCATAACTCTAGCCTCGCCATGAGTCTCCATGACGCCAAACAGGATTTTATTTGCTTTGCCCCAGGATTGGGGGTTTATAATCGCTTACTTAGTGAGGATGTAATTTCTTTCTATTTGAGAAATTCCTACCGCCCTACGAATGATATGTTGAATGCTGGCTTTCTAATTCTACATATCTCTTTATCTCAATGTGAAAATGAAATATGACGCATATGGTTTACAGGATTGTTTCTAAATTCAGAATTTGTTTCACGGAAACCAAATATCAAATTTATTTATTCACTTAGATCGATATCCACTTACATTTCGGCGTAAATAAATTTATGTAGAACACTCAATTCCGAAACATTATCGAATTTGAAGGGAAGATTGTGTGAAATAAGCCGTTTTGTCCGTTCTAAAATTTTTGGTTGAGAATCGTGGTTTAATTTCTCTGCTTGCAGATTGCAGTGCTGATTCCTTGCAAATATTCAATTAAAATTTATGGTTTTCTATGGAAACGAGTGGATTCTTTTCAGTTTCTGGAGTTGGAAGTGAAAATGCCTGGTATCTTCGCAGTCAAGCACATCGCGGCAATGCTGAATGTGCTAGGAAAGTTTTAAGTATTGTATGTACTGCGAGCGAGAAAAGGTATGGTTGCTGTGGTTGTCTCAAATGACAGGGGAAAATGGTACACTTTGAAATCCACGCGAAAAGGACGTGTCGTGTCGTTAGGTGTCTTAATCCAGTTTCATTGGGAGATTTATATAGTATAATTATGGTTCATATAAGATCGTTGAAAGGAAAATTTACCAACAATATCAATCTTTATATTATTATGTTTTTAAAACACAGTCTAGAGCTAAGCCAAGGTTCATAACATGAAGTAAAATAGCCTTTAATTATATTGTTGGATCTATGTTCTAGAAGACGAGATACAAAATTGAGTATGTTGCTGCGATAACCTTCTACATTATCCACACTATGAGGCTGCTTGAATCTATCACTGATGGAAGAGTTTCACTTCGTTGAGTGGATGTTCTGTACATAATTTAGTACGTATCTACTGTTATCGTTTGTTGTAGCGATTCGTATCATTTAAAGTAGATGAATCATAGTTTGGTGGCTTCATTAATTGTTCGGTGATAGTAATAATTGTAGATATGAATTATTGCTATGAAGTAATGAACTGAAGTTATGAATTTGTTCTCAGTTTTACATAACATTTATAGTTCGAATTGGAAGATAATGCAGAAGGTGTATGCATCAATAAAATAAAAAAAACAAAAACATTCATTCCCATTTGAGTAGTTATTCATATGTATCTAGCATACACGACTTCACTTTGCATTGAATCTTGGAAACATTGTGTAGTAAGGCAATTGTTTTATTCCTGGTTCTATGCGCTAATGATCTTATTTTATGTGTTTGTAAGTACAGAGCGAATTATTTTATATAAAACATTATTTTTATAAATCTTTTTACTTTCCCGGTACCAGTTTCATAAAAAGATGAAATTAATGGAAATTTTATTTAGTTTGCTTATACATGTACTATATATTTGGTCACCGAGTTTACTTTAGCATATTAATGTTGTAATATGCTGTAGCACTTATAATGCACTGGAAAGTTTATGCTCATGTATGTTGGTTTACTTTGTACTGAGTGACCTATTATCACATGTTGAGAGGCATATACTATAGAAACTAGGAAAGATAATTAACCATTACGTTTTGTCTCCAAAGTGACTGCAAATACATGATTGAAAGTGTTAAAATATTTTGGTGTCTCTATTTCCGCTTATCATCACTGATAGAACAGATTGATTGATAAATTCGAATTATCACCATCGACATTTTTTGAAATAAGAACCGAACCGACCTTTAAATTTTGATAAGTGATATGTAGAATTAACTGTTTGAGATGACCCACATTGTTATTTTCTGTGACTTAACTTGTGCCTGTGATGTGAAATATATCCTCAGATGTAAGCAAATTGGCAGATTGGGAGAAAAGACGGAGTTTTGGATTGGGCCGGCCGGGTGGACGAGCGGCTCCGGGTTCGAGTCCCGGCAGGGGCATGGTTGTAGATTTTAACACTTAACAGCTAAAGGTGAATCGTGACGGGACGAAGTCCAAAGTTACTAGACTGGCCCATATAAAAATAAAGTTTACCAAAGTTTACGGAGTTTTGGATTTAGGACATATCCACTGAATCAGGAAAGGAAGTGATTTATCTTTCAAAGATGCTAAACATGTCATTAAAAATTACAAGGTATTTGTACTACTGTTGGTTGGTTACTATATTTACTTGTTCGAGTAAACCTAGATTTGTTTCATTTCTTGATGATCCGTTAGGGATATATTTTAATCCCTCGTCGATCAAATAGCATGCATTCAACAAATGAAGACACAGACGTGCTTTAACGCAAGATAGATATGTTGTTTTGGAAGAAAATAATTCACTGTTGAACAGATGGTTGCATAAATATTTTTCCTACAACAAGAACATTCTAATTGCAGCAAGAGTATACAAAGCTATAACTAATCAGAACTCTCATGCCTTTATATCGAACACAGTCTAACCAAATTAGAATTGAAAGAAAGAAAGAAATCATTTGAATAATTTGATTTTAGGGGCGTTCTGAAATGAATACAAGTATGGTGATGCTCTTAATAAGGCATAGTAAGGACATAGATAGACATACAGATATCAAAGTAGTTTCCGGGGGATTACCTGTTAATGGAACACCAGAAACATTGCTGGAACAATTAAACAGCATAAAATGCCCATACGTTAGAAAACTTCCATTAGTAGCTCTAGGACTTCAATTTTAGAGCTTACATAAATGTATTATGTTTCTAAAGAAAGAAATTGCATTCTTTTTGTGCCTACCCAATTGTTTATCATAACTATAAAGCTCTTTATTATCACACAAATATGTTGAAAACGCAATCGACTCCTATAATTATACGCACACTGCCAAAATTATTACACTGAATCATTAAACAAGAATGAGTCAGCATTTAGCGTCAGCGTCAGAGTCAGTTAGTTTATTAACAGCAATAATGATACACTACATAATTCGGGTACTAACATTTTATATTATAGGAATTTACTTTTAATTTCGAAATGCTGTTTTTCCTCTTTACGGCACAAATTATCAGGGATAAGTTGCCGTTTTCTGTTTTCTTTCTCGTTAGAGTCGTTATAGTAAATCCATATATACCCTTCCGTGCTATAACGAATTATCTTCATAAAGTTATAGCTTCCCATTCACAATGTAGAAATACAAAAAAAAACAAAAAAAAAAACCGCGTACCTTATTTTAACTTTACATATCAATCTATTGTTTATCATCGGTGCATACGAAGTTGGATGTCTACCACAGTGGTAATAATATTTACGCTCGAATGTCTTAAACGAAGCCAGTGAATTTGACGAAACCCATTGCATAAATGTCTATACTTAAATTTAAAAAAAAAAAAAAACCCACACACAACGCAATTCCGTGCACAACGAAGTAGGTGTTTCAATCCTCATTTGCAAGGCTTCAAAAGTGATATATACGAGTATTATAACTTAAAACGTAAACCAAAAGAGTGGGTAGGAATGAACATGAATAGTAGAATGCAAACGTTTAGAACCATCGGTGAATTCAAAAAAGGGGATAAAACTTCGCTCAAGGGACCTAAAAAGAAATGCAAAAGTAGTAGTAGCAGTTTTAAGTGTTAAAGTATACGCAAGACAGCAATACACTTTACTTAATTAACAGGGATATACACAATATATCAACATCTGATCAAAAGGCCAACACCATATTTAACTTCTCACAATGTGCAATGTTACATTATTTCTTCTGCAAGATACAACAAGGCAAATATGTAGTTTCTAGCAAATAAAATACACTGAAACACACCAAAGTCTCTTGCAAATTCAGTCATTGACATTGAGAAGATTTAATGAAAGAATTTACATCAAAATTGATATCTACTACCTTTATTATAGTCTTAGAAGATAGGATTCTATCTTCTAAACCTTAAAAAACCTTAAAAAAATATGGACACAGTTTCCAATGAACTAGCAGAACGAAACGGAAGAATGGACGAACAAGTGAAGAGATTGACTTTCTCCGTATTACTGACTTATTCTTCCAATTTATTCACAAGAACTTGATCAAATGGCAGTATAACGAAGGAAAGGAGTTTAACAAGAGTCTTCCTGATAGTATTACAAATAATTTTAAAACAAGTATGTTTGTCAGACAATGTTATAGAAAGAAAGTAATATCTGGAATGAAAAACTATTTAAGACAAGTTTTGATTAAAATACTATCAATTATGTACCTTTCCTGGATAATTGGCTTTGGCGTGGCGACCTACTCCAAGATACAAAACATCTCCGTTTGGATCTCTACCTATAGGCCTAGCTTCTTCAGGCACATTCCCATTTTTTGCTGGGAACAAGTAAACCATTCCTTTGTAACACAACACCTTGAATAAAATGAATTTTAGTTGTCAGAAAAAACATAAACCTAATAAGAGCAGCGTAGTTATAATTACTTAAAAAACTTAATTACATCAGTTTGTTTTGAACAATTGATTTCAATATATTCCTAGTATGATTAAGAAGATAATGTATTATTTGATATGATTGTGGAAGCCTTCCCCAACCAATATAGTAAGTCCACATTTTAATAAATTGCATTTCAATTTCTTCTTTAGTGCTATTTATGGGTCTCATCGGAATATTGTGTTTGAAAGTAGCAAAACAAATTGATAAGCATGTGAATGATATACATATGAAAGAGATTATGGACATCTAGTTGGTGTCTAGATAATAGATGCTTCAAAGACAAGCATTGCAAACGGGCCTAATGGACGTACAGAAAATGGATTTACATGTGGAGTGCCTAATTGGAAAAATCCTCAAGTCAACATTCATAATTATTTTGATGTGTGCATAATTGTACGTCTAACTCTGCTTTTAATAGTGGTGGTTAGAGTCATAATATATTTCTAAGTCGTAATGGGTTGCTACACTCGCACACACACTCACACACACACACACGCACACACACATACATATATATATATATATATATAATAAATCACAGCCATATTCAATCCACTAGTGGATGAGACCTCTCCGCGAAGGGGGGAGTTGGTCTACTGCTTCCACGCTGACCAGACGGGTTGGGAGATACACACACACACACACATATATATATATATATATATATATATATATATATATATATATATAATTTCTTTGACATTCATGTAGTGGAAGCAGAGTTAGACGTACAATTATGCACACATATAAATATTCCTGAAAATAGATATAGGAATTTGTCTAATTGGACCCGCCATATGGTGGGCAGTGTGGGTGTTCAATGTATGTCCATTGTATGGAAGTACCAAGCCGGACGTTGTAGATGTTCATTGGATATATAAATCAGATGGCGATGCGAAAGGAATTGTGGGCATAAAATGGATTTTTTAATTTGCGCTTATTTATATTTACATACTTTTATTTATAGTCTTCACTCATCTTATGCTCAGGCCGGAATAGGCCAGGGGACAGGATGTTAGGAGGTAGTCAGCCATGACAAAGTTTGTTGTTATCATCTCAGTATTTATCTTGTGACAGAAAGTTCAGAGAAATACCTGTATCAAAATGTGTTGCACAGGCTTTGTTTTTGCGGTGGAATAATTACCTGTATCTATACTTTTAAATAGTAGTTTCTTCAAAATCTGCACAAGTCTAATCGGTCAATTTTAATTTTCCATTTCATTTACGGCCTTTAGCAAAATTCATTTTAAGGCAATTTTATGATAATAAGAGAATTTTGGAGTAAAGAAAGGTAGAGAAAACATGAAGAAAACCTACTTGCATCATATTTTCCACTGCAAGGTCTACAGGGTACAAAAGGGGATCGAATTGAGGACGGCAAACACGAGAAATAAGAGCTTGAAATCGTCTTGTTCGTTAAGTTTGAATTGATCATTATTGTAATATGATTTTTTTTAGAAAAGTAAGATTATGTACAGGGATTGCATTTTTGAAAGTTTTCACTTCTTCTGTAAAGGCACCTGAGAAATCAAGGACGTAATTTTGGCAATAGCTAGAAATGTACTGGGATGAAATTAGGAGGTAACACTAATTAAAACACGTCTCTTAGAAAAGGCATTTAATGAACAATAAATATATTCTTGAATAACATATATGAAGAAGTGTAAGGGAATGTAAACGACCAATAAAACTGTGTAAAATAGTGGAAGAACTATCAGAGGCAACGTAGAGGAATTGACATATTCCAATATGTATACCAACCATCATAGCTATCCATATCATGTATTCCAACCATCATAGCTAAAGAAAGTTCCTATGATAGTAGACTCCATTAAGAAGTCGTCGTCTAGCCCATCTCTTAGAGTAGTTTGGATCCGTCGATTGCCATTATCAGGTGTCGTCTTTTACTTGACTTACTAAAGGAAGGTTATTTACACGATCAATAAATTTGCGGTAGTCAGTTTAAGATATTTCAAAAGGTAAGCATGTTCTTTCACGTAGGTCAGATATTGGAAGCTTTGACATGAAATTTTTTATGTAACTTGTCTTAATCGTCTGAACTCTCTTATGTCATTGACAATGTGGTTGTTATAATTGAATAAAGATGTATAATATATAATAATTGAATTAAATAGAAATATGAGTATTCCGGGATCGAATACACTCCCTCACAAAAAAGGTGTCGATTTTAACAAAATGTGTTACAGAAACTTGTATAGAACTGTGATTTGCTCAGATGCAAAGAATAGAAGGTTACTAGCTTACGTGTGAACTTAACATATATCATATATTAGATTATTATAATTAGATCATACTGGTAAAATATAGATTTTGACAGCCTCGTAAAACTACAAAACATAAATGAAGTTAAATCTTGTTTTCAGTGGAAACAGGTGGATACCAGAGCGGTTTTTTCGGTTGTTAATAAACCAAAGGTATCCAGTAGTGAAGATTTGTATGGTTTCTCCAACAATTTATTGAAAAAAAAATATTGATCTAATAACTGAACCACTGGTTTACCTATTTAATTGGATGTTTACTGAAGGAAATTTCCCAGACCGCCTAAAGTTAACGATCACTCTTACATAAAAAGGATGATAAAAATGACGTAAAAAATTATCGTCCTATTTCATTAGTTTTGATATTATCGAAGATTTTTGAACAATGTATGAAGAACCAACTTTCAGACTTTTTTTGAGGAGAATGAGCTGCTTCATCCTTCGCAATTCGGTTTTAGACAAGGTCGTTCTACAATTAAAGCTGTTGAAAACTTGGTATCTCAAGTACTTGATGGTTTTGAAAATAATACTAAAGTTAGTGCAACACTCTTAGACTTAAGTAAAGCGTTTGATACGGTGTCACATGACATACTTATTTCAAACTACACAACTATGGTATTAGAAATAAGGAACTATCTTTGATTAAGTCTTATCTTAGTAATAGGCGGCAAGCTGTCAGAGTAGCAAACCAAACTTCATAGTTCTTAAGTGTGACAACAGGTGTACCACAGGGAAGTGTTCTGGGTCCCTTTCTTTTTTTGGTTTATGTAAATGATCTACCAAATTATATTCCTTTTAAATGTGTTCTATATGCGGATGATACAACTGTTATAACTACAGATAAAAATTTAATGAATGTTCAAAATAAAAGTAATGAAATGTTACAACTGTGTATAAACTGGTTAAATTGTAATAGACTGCTCTTAAATGATTCAAAGACGGAGGTATTGTATTTTCATCTTGGTAACTATATGGAAGATTTAAATGTAAATCATTCTGTTAAACTGTTAGGTATACATTTGGATCAGAAGCTAAATTGGAAATCATGGAATAGTGCTTACTGAAAATCTATGTAGAAAATTATCCAGAGTTTTGTATCTACTACGCAAACTAAAAACTGCAGTTGGAGAAAAATTACTTATCTCAGTGTATTATGCCTTCTTTCATTCACAACTACTAAATGGCATATTACTATGGGGTAACTCAACCGGAGCTCAGACGGTTTTTAAATAGCAGAAAAAGGCTATGTGAATTTTAAAAGGACTGCCTGATACTGTATTCTGTAGAGCTCTTTTTAAGGAAATGCAAATTATGACAGCTCCTTCACTGTATATCTATAATTGTCTTATGTATATAAAAGAAAATTTGGGAGATCTTGACACCCGTAATAATATTCATTTGTATGATACGAGACACAAGAATGACATAAATATACCCCATCTTAAGTTAAGTAAAACACAAAAAAGCTATAAATATACGGGGATGAAATTATATAATCTCTTATCCTTGGATATCCGCAACATGAGCTGTAGAAACTTTAAAAACACTGTAAATCTTGGCTTATAAGTAACCCTATGTATATATCTGGTGTAGTAAAAAGTAATCCATTATTTTTGCATGACATTGAAGGCTTGACTTACCATAGTTAGAATGATCCGATTTAGGTCACATATGCGCCGTTTTGTTCGATAACGTGTTGCCATTTGGAAGGTAATATCATGATGCCTCTCTCATAGAAGCCCTTGTCCCTATTGGCAAAAAATTGAGACAGCCGATGTTCACAAGCCTCTCTTGACGCGAATTTTGCACCAGCAAACGTGTTCGCCATGGACAGGAACAGATGGTAATCACTCGGTGCCAGGTCCGGACTATAAGGTGGATGCACAGGAACCTCCCAACCAAGCTCCCGGAGCTTCTGGGGAGTCACTATTGATGTGTGTGGCCTGGCGTTGTCCTGGTGGAACACAATGCCTCTCCTATTGGCCAAAGCTGGCCGCTTCTGGGCGATTGCTTCCTTCAGACGGTCCAATTGTTGACAGTATAGTTCCGAGTTAAGGGTTTGGCCGTAGGGGAGCAGCTCATAGTAGATAATTCCCTGCCAATCCCACCAAACACACAGCAAAACCTTCCTGGCCGTCAATCCTGGCTTGGGCACCGTTTGCGCCGGCGCACCGCGCTTCGACCACGACCGTTTTCGCGTGACGTTGTCGTAAGTGATCCACTTTTCATCACCAGTCACTAACCGCTTCAGAAATGGGTCGCTTTTGTTGCGATTCAGCAGCGATTCGCAGATGGAAATTCGGTCCATGAGGTTTTTTTGCGTTAACTCGTGTGGCACCCATACATCAAGCTTCTTTTTGTATCCAGCCTTATGCAAATGGTTCCACACGGTTTTTTGTGCAATGTTTAGCTCTTGGGCAATCGAAAAAGTGCTTACATGACGGTCGGACGCGACAATGTCCATGATTTTATCGACATGTTCGACACGTGGCCTTCCAGTGCGTGGTACATCTTTGACGTCAAAATTACCGGCACGGAATCGACGAAACCAAAATTGCGCGTGATTGGCTGTTACAGAATCAGGACCATAAACACTATTCACATTTGCAGCCGCCTGGCTTGCGTTTTCTCTTTGCTAGTGTCCATTTTGACGCGCGCTCACACAACACTGAGTCAACTCATCACAACTATCTGAACAGTGTTTGTAGTACGCAATCTCATCGTTTGAACGCCATCTCGTTGAACCCGATCGGACTTATACAACGCGAGATACAGATTACTGAAGCCATCTATTGGCAAAATAATGGATTACTTTTTACTACACCAGATAGATTTTAGTAGTGCTTCATCTGTTTTGCAAACAGCTCCTTCATTATGTTCCACATTCCCAATATACTATGAGTAATGATTTAATTTGTGTTACTGTATTATTAACACAAAATCATGCAATTCAATTTTTCTCCTGCTGTATTATTCAATATGGTTAAAGTGTTCATGATTATTTATGTGAGAACATGTGTACATTTTCTTCTTATTCTTTAACAGGTAAGTTGATTTTGGTATAGATTCCGGTACGATGGAAAGTTTCCTGCTAAAATATACAAAGGTTGACAATGGCCCACGTGCACAAACACTAGGAGTGACACTGAAGGTTGCTGTCGTTGTTAGGTATTCCATTCAACATTTTCAATATTTTAATGAGGAATCTCCAAAAAAAAAAACAAAAAAAAACGAGAATTTAAGTAAAGAAAGCGTATTAAGTGACATGGAATTTGCGTTTACCTATCTCTGCTTATCCGAGCTCCGTTAGTGTAACTTTTATATCGGTGGCTAAGGCACCCTGGATGGAGCAATGAACGCTCTTCAAGATTCAGAGATAAACAGCAACAATAAGGAAATTCAAATAACGGCTAGGATGTTTCATTCACAAGATGAACTTAATTAAGGCATAGTTCCAACTAATTGCACAAAATTTATTTTTTTAAAACTAAAGTATCATAAAACACATAAGCGAAATAAATACAGAAATCTTACCTGATATTCTGTCACTCTATATGTCTGGTTGTTATATCCCACAAGTGCATATGACCGTCCCTGAATAAGCATTCCTGGTATAATTCCACCATCTTTCAAAGCTCTTATTACATATATTGATCTATGATCCGAATCGATCCCAGTAACTAACGCTTCACTACAGGGCACATCTCCATTGGTAGCATCGACCCAACACATTACTGTAAATATTAAGTATTCTTCTGTAGCGAATGCAGCTTTCCAAAGTTTTATCATTTGCAAAGATAATATCTATCTATAATTTCAAACTATCACGATCTCAATAATTTCATAACACGTTGGTTCAATGGTAAAGAGGCAGTTGCACTTATAACGTGAACATAATTTTCAATACAGTATCCTGTTTATCCTACCACGAATTATTAACATTAGGATTGCGGTTATAATTTTATATTGGTAAAAACGTATAACATTCTGAATTCAACTAAAACACGTATAGGATTAATTTTGATTATTAAAGCTAGAATTTTATGAATATTATCAATACTCAAACAATATTGCAGATAATTGCCAGTTTTTTTGCCAGCTCCAGTACGGATGTAGTGATATTTTGAACAACTGTAGTGTGTTTTCTATAACATAAATTTATTTAGAGCACATGATTTATTAAATTCACTCTGTCTTATAACCAGTAAATATCATTTTATCTTTTGTTATCAAGCAAGCACCTAAGTGCCAAAATTTTTGCGATACCTAACTAATAATGTGTGACATTATCTCAAGCGAGACGAAGTATAGAAAATTGACGTGGCAGGACGCGAATAGTCGCTGGTGTTGGATGGAGGTATATGTATCCATACGGTCTTGGTAATTGCCCACATTTCGGCGATTGTTGCAGGTGAAGAATCCTGCGCAGCAGGTTTGATGATATTCCACATTTGTTCAACAGGAATAGTGTCAAGTAAACTAGATGGACAAATAATTCGTTGGATATTGACAGAATGTTTTTCAAATCAGTAACGAACAATTGCGGTTTGGTGACATGGTTCACTGTCATGCTGGAAAATCCCACTGTCTGCAGGGTAAACACACAGAAAAATCCCACTATCGGCAGGATAAACACACGCCACACAATGACGTAGTAACCCCAGATTGCATCAGACATTGTTGGCTACTATGGATGATGACCTCATAGAGTCTGCGCCACAAATACACTTTACTATTTTTGAAGTGCCTATTGTAAATGTGACTATTCTGACCAAGTTACTGGTTGTCATTCCTCTAAGGCTCAATTCATCTGTTTCCGAACTCATGTGAGTCTCCGCCGCAGATTTAAGCGATTAGTAGCGGCAAACGTGTATGTCTTCTGTTGCGATAGCTCATGGGGACAATATTGCGCTGCACTGACCTCTAAGACATGTTTCTTGCGCGTCCTGCATTGATTCATCCTGACAGATCATGAACGGTTGTTTGTCTATTTGCCAGGACGAGCCAGCCCGGATGTCGCTCGTCGTGGTCATTCAGCATCCGTGGGCGGTCACTGCATTGTCCCTGATGGGTTGTAATGTCTCCAATGTTGTACTAACAACTCACCCTTGACACAGTAGAGCGATTTTATTGTACAGACGACTTCCGACATCGCATGGCTCTTTCGTCTAGCACCAAGTATCATCCCGCTTTAAAAATCAAATAATTCGCGTAGGGTTGCCATCGTCGTGTTACTCACTTAAGCCCGACAGACCACATTGCAAAATTCTTCACCCCGTTCGACCTGTCTGTTGCGATGTTACCGCGCTATCAACTAGTTTCCTTCCGCTCTCATAAGACTTTTGGCAATTTAGTATATACTGTATAATTATTAAGAATTGAATTTAGTTGTGAAACTGACTATCCATTTAGTAATTATCAGCATCAGGATATTGACTAGGATTTAAAACAGCGCAAATTATCAAGGTTGTCTTTCTTTCTCCTCATTCAAATTTTAATATAGACATATAAAAATACAACTTTCGTCAAAAATAAGAAACAATGTTGGAAAATTATAGTAAAGCAGGCAAGTTACATTCGTACAGTTCTATGTAAAATTGTGATAGTACTTTCGATGTCGTGTTGAACAATAATTTACTTTTTGTAACAAAAGATTTTGTTTGCAAAATTTATACTCGTGATTTGCAGGTTTTCTCTATTGTGTGTGAAGTAGGAAAAACTCTAGATAATAAGCAATTCAAACGTACTACTTTTCGCATGGCATGCGAAATGTCATGCAGGCTCAGGAAAGGGTGTTGAACTATAAACGTTTGAATAATATTTAAATAAAAATATTGTAAATCTAGTCTCGAAAACTAAAGCATTTTGTGTCATTTTATATTGTGTTGCGAATCCATAATAATACATTTTTGTCTCGGTAATATTTCGGCTTCCGTTAATCTTCTGATTTTTTGTTTGTGAACAGAAAACAAAGATGATATATCAATGCTATCATATTTATGATCCTTAGTTTACATAAATTCGCATTTAAATAAGTATTTGATTTATTGCATCAAGGGATATTTTGTTCATCTCTAACTACTAGGTCTTAATCATATGGATTACTCGTTTTATTCTCTGAATACAATATTATTACCTTTGAAAATAAGGCTAATGTTTCAAATAGCAAGAGACTTAGAAAGCTATTTAAATTCTCTTTGTGTATGAATGAAGATTTAACTTTGTTTTGGTGAATAAATTTTGGATGTATGCTTCTCACATGCATTCGAAAAATTAGGGTAATTTCGGCACATTGGAATTGATTAAGCGTTTTATTAATATTTGCTTTATTAATTACTGAGACCATTATTTAGTATTTCTATTTTAAATAAACTATATGATTAAAAGTATTTTACATTTTAAAGAAAATTCATTCAATTTTGTTACTTATTTGTGAACATATAAAGAATTTCTGACCTTACAAAGACTAGAGGCGACGGGGGAAAATCTCGTTAAAAACTTTGAGTACTATCAAAGGTGCACATTTTTTTTAACTTCGTCAAAGGGCTCACAAGGGATTTGACAAAGAAATATGCGATTCTGTGAAGTAAACATGGGTTGAAATGAACTTGAATGGGACCGCTTTCTACCACGGAGTAATCACGTGTTTGCCCAAAGACAATGTTTCAAGCACTCGACACTTGGCCTAACGTGTTCCTTAAAACGAATTTAATAAACGTCCAACACACTGGTTTGGTAACGTAACTTTAATATGTATGGTAACTGGTCAAAAACGATTACGTGACCCTAATGAATCATGGTCATTGGTTGATCGTTTCCGTTGAATTTACTTTCTCGTATTCCATATGCTGAACTTTTTATGTGCCTACATAATAACAAGGAGTATGCATTTTCATTAAATTTTTGTTCATTAGTTAGGAAAGAGTTGGAATATCATTACCCGGTTGGATACTGCTAACGACATGTGTCGCCTATAGCTACACATTAAGTCCATTAATTCATGTATTTCTACTCATCTCTACTTATAAAAACTAATCACGTATTTTATTTGGGGAGTGACTTGCGGATTCATCGCCCAATTTTGAAATATATATATTTGAAAAAAGGTCAAATTTAAACTTTTGACGCTACCGTGCAGCATTAGTTCTTCAAAATATACGAGTACATGCGCCTTAAATATTTTACACTTCCATTAGCGGCAGTTTTGGAGCTGTGAAAAGCCAGCCTGGAGACAAATGAATTTTAAGGAAGAGCCTTCACGTATATATCGGTTCTTTTAATCGTTAGCTGGAACATCACACTGCTCCTCTTCCCTAAATCAGGTTTTGTAGCGTGTTGGTTATTTTTTTACATATAACTACAAAACATTTCAGTAACAACTTCCGCTGTTAATAAATAGATCCAAATTTTAAATTGTGTTCAATATTTAGATTATTAAAAAAATGTTGTTGAAAAGGGCAACACTGTCTAAATTAAAAACATACAAAATGTTCTATATCTAAATGTCCTAATGGATTGATAGCTTATGAATATTCGAATTACGAGTATTAGGTCTTTCGTATATCGATTACACAAATCAACATACAAATAACTTACGTGGTTTTCTAGTTGTCGCTGGAGAAAAGGAAATTAAAATATTCATTAAAGTGTATACCCTAAAATTGGAACAAATCGTATGCAAAACATTAGTTTGAAATGAATACCATATTCCTACACGTCCTTCAACAAATAATATACAATTGATACCAGCGTTACTACAATTAACGACTACGTTCCACCTTGACATTTAAAGATAAAAGTTGCACAAAAAGAATAGACATGTCAGTACGATCTCGATACTTGGCTTAACGTGTTCATTAATACGAATTTGATAAACACCTAACATACTGGTTTCGTAACGCAACTTAAAGTCATGTATGCTAACTGGTCGAATACTCATTACGTGACACAAATGAAGCATGGTGATTGGATGATTGTTTTGTCTTGAATTTACTTTGTCGTTTATGACATATTTTAATACAACTTACGTGTTTAAGTATAAAAAACATATCTAATCCATTTTTCTTTGATGCTCCTTCTCGTATACGTCTTATTTTTACTTGAGATGCTTATTCCTGTATAGGACTTATTTTTTCTTTGATTATTTGCTTTCTTGTATTGCTTGTTTTTCTTCGAATGTAATCCAAATCCACTTCTCGTATATGACTCATTTTAACGTAAACTTGTATATACTAGTTGACATTTTAACTTAACCATCTTACATATTTTATACAGCGTTTAAGAAATTTGATATTTCAAACTAAAATCTCCTACAGGATTTACTGCTTTTTAATATTTGGCCTAACATATAGACAAAAATTCACAATAATATACATAGCAACATAATTTGTTGT
The DNA here is from genome assembly GCA_022664845.1 of Lepisma saccharinum. Taxonomy (NCBI): domain Eukaryota; kingdom Metazoa; phylum Arthropoda; class Insecta; order Zygentoma; family Lepismatidae; genus Lepisma; species Lepisma saccharinum. Next base: position 26,081 of record JAGDQP010012884.1, read on the forward strand.
ATACGATTTAGTAGAATTTGACATTTTATAATAATGCACTTTTCTCGGAACGCTCATTCTCTTATACGTCTTTTTAAAACTAAAACCAGTACTATTTTAATATACTGCTTATTTTAAACTTAGGTGCTGTATAACCTAATACAGCAAGCTTCTCTGAATGCTTGGTATTGTAGACGGCTTATTTGACCCTGTTTTCGGAAGCGGTTTTATAAAATACTGCGTGATTCTCTAAATTAACCTAACGCAAACTGTATAATTGTTAGACTGTATAGTAATACGATATGTATTTTAAAATATTTAAAGTAATGCTGTTGGCTTCTTCGAATATTTAACATAGTACTGTATGTTTCTTTGAATGGAGTTTACGTAATATTCTAATCAACAATTATGAATGGGTCTTTTCGTATGCGGTTCACTTTAACATAAGCAATGTTATGTTTTAGTAGCGGACTTATTTTAACCTAATAATGTGTGCAAATCGACAAAATTATATTGTTGGCTATTACTTATTTACGGCTTACGGACTGGGCAAGTTCATCAGTGGCCACTTTCTTTGCTAGATTATTAACACTTACATCTGTGTTAGCCACTTGATGGAACTTGTAGGCTCTAAAATATTCTCAGTCAGTTATGGCTGATTTTCGACAAGTGATTGTGGATAACGGGATATTGCATGTTTGTTTTGATGCCTTCTAGTAACAAGTGTTCTAATTAAGCCAATTTTCATCAGGAACAGCTACTTCTCAACGATTTCTCATGATATATTTATTTATTTTCAACAATGTATCTTTCCTCAAATACATCTTTTCGGAGAAAAAATGGAATATTAGTTTCGTTTTCTCCATCCGAGCTACATGGAACGTCCAAAATAGTAGCTCTGATTACATAATTCGTATAACATCGGGTGAATTGTACAGTCCGTGGGGCTCTTCATTATGAAGTATCCTTCATTCGCCAGTTTTCTCGTCGCTTTTCGACCCGTATATCTTTCTCAGGAAATTAGTTTGAAGCACATGCATTATGTTCAGTTGCTAGGTTTGTACTCCAACTTTAGAAACCGTAGAGCATTATCCGGCAGAAGACCTGTTCAGTATATTTTCAATTTCAACCCTTTTGATGTTAACCGCGATGTAAGGGGTTTCTGTACTGAATAGAAACATGCGTTTCCCGATACTTTCCAACGTTTTAGTAATTTCATTAACTCGTTTTTACTTGCTACATATGCCTCGAAGTATTTATTTTTTATTTACTTTGTGTAAGTTCTCATCTTTAATTAGTATGTCTCTGTTTCCTTCATTCCTTCATGCTTGTTATAATGCGTTGTATTTTCTCTGTATTCACCGCGTTGCAAGCTTCTAAGACCTCGGTGTTATATCACAGTGTACTCATATTTACCCCTCATAAATCATCGTCATTCGCGTACATGTAAAGTTGAATCAAGTCATTCAATGTTAGTCCTTTCTATCCTTTTCTAGTATTTGAATCACACATTCAAAGTTAAACAGTAATCGTGGTAAGGCATTATATTATTTCAATCCGCTGCGAGACACGAAATTATCTGATATATTTTTTTCTATCCGTACCCTACTTGCGGACTTGCTGATTGACGTCCTCTCTAAATGAATAACTTCTTCAGATTTCTAAATCGTACAGGGGTGCTGTATAACTTTTCCCGTTTCATAGAATCATATGCTTTCTAAACATCCACGAACAGCAAAAGTAATTGGGCATTACTTAAACAAATATCAAGAGTTTTTTTCAATATATCAATTTAAAGAATTTAACTGTAAAACTTATGGTTTCCTATATATAAATTAATTATATTCTTTAACTTGTTAAATTAGGAAAACGTCCCAATATTTGTTGAACTATTTTAAAGTGCGGATTTGCGTTATGTTAACCATACCTCGTACATATATGAGTTACAATTTTTGTATCGAACGTAGTCTATGTTATTGTCTTGTCAAATTAGGAAGTTAAGCAAAGTTTTGTTGAGATATGTTGAAAAGTGTGTTTTTGAGTTGTTTTTACCAAGGCTCGTATATATGCCATAATTTTAGTTTCGGACACATTTTCTTTTCTTTGTGCTGTAAAATCTGGAAGGTCTGCATTTGCATTGTTTGACAACACTCTTATAGAAAATTTAAAATTTTGTTTTCTAACCAAGTCTATGATCTTCGTTTTGTAAAATTCGAAAGGTGTGCATCGTTTTGTTGAAATATATTTAAAAGTGTGGATTTGTGCTATTTTGACCAACCCTCGTATATATGAATCAAAATTTTGATATCGGACGTAGTTTATTTTGTTAGCCTTTTCAAATGCATAACTTGGACAAAGTTTTCTTGTGATACATTGAAAATGTGAATTTGTTTTACTTTTACCTACCTCGAATATGGCTTTAAATGCTGGTTCCGGTCGTAGTTGGTGTTCTCTGTATTGTCACAATGGGATCGTGTGCAAAGTTATCTTAAGATATGTTAAAAAGTCTGTTTAGGTGTTTTTTTCACCAACCTTCGTATGTATGATTGAACATTTTGCTTTCTCACGTAACCTATTTTCTTCGTCTTGTCCAAATTCGCAGGGTGAGCAAATATATGTTGACATATATTTTGACCAACCCTTGTGTATATATGCCATAGTCTTATTTCGAATGTAAAGTATTTTCTTTGACTTGTCAAATTAGGAAGGTGTTCAAAGTTTTGTTCAAATATTTTGAAAAGTGTGTAGTTGCGATATTTTGTCCAGCGTTCTGTCAGAATTTTGGATTCTGACGTACCCTATAGTCTTTGTTTGGTGAGATTAGGAGGCGGTGCAAAGTTGTGTTGAGGTATGTTAAAAAGTTTGGATTCTCGTTATTTTGACCAACCATCGTATGTATCAGTTACATTTTTTTTCGGTTGAATTCAATGTTATTCCCATTATGAAATTGGGAAGGTTTGCCATGTTTTGTTGATATATATTGAAAAGTGTGAATTTTGCGTTATTTTGGCCAGGTCTCGTATATATGAGAAAGAGTGTTGGTTTCGGGCTTCGTATATATTATTTGTCTTGTCAAATTGGGAAGTTATGCAACATTTGCTTGGAAGATGTTGAAAAGTATGGACTTACGTTGTTTGTCTTGATCGTATGTGCGGACCAAGGCTTCATACATACGAGTTACAGTTTCAGTTCAACGTAGTCTAGGACCTTTGTCTTTTTAAATTTGAAATTTGTGCAGTTTTGTTGAGATATATTCAAGAGTGCGGTTTTGCGTTATCTTAACTAACCCTCGTATATATAAGTCAAAACATTTGCACAAAATATAGTATCTATTCTTGCTTTGTTACATTTGGAAGTTGTTCTAAGATTTGTTGAGATAAACTGAAAAGTGTATATCTGCGTTATTTTGACAAATCCACGTATATATGATTCATAAACTTGATTTCGTGAATCATATATACATGACGTTGTTTAAGTCCTTTGTTTTGTCGAATTCGGAAGGTGTGCAAAGTTTTGTTACGATATGTTGAAAAGTTTGGGTTTTCGTTATTATGACTAACCTTTTATAGATGTCACAAGTTTCATTTTGGAGATTGTTTATGTTCTTCCTCATTTCAAATTGGAAGTTGTACAAACTTTTGCTAAGATATCCTGAAAGGTCGGTATTTGTGTAATTTTAACAAACCTTTGTGTCTGTGAAATCATTGATGTCGTTCTGGATTTCCTATTTCAACGTTTTTGGCTTCGTAATTGAACCTAATGCTCCTTAAGAGCTGCAGATAAAAATTATCACTAAAATAAGGTGATTTTTTAAAAATAATTTTGATTTTTGCGTAACTAGGATTTCAGATTTTAATATTTCTGGCCTCGGATTCGTAACCAGCGGTCACGGTCCCACATATGGAACTTCTGAATCATCTGATGATTTTGAACAATAGATCACTCTTCGCGTTGCCGCTACCTTGTATTTCAAAACTGAAAATCCTAGCTTCGGATTGGTAATCAGCATCCCACGAAAGCCCCGAAGATAAATGTCCATTAAAATAACATGGTTTTTGACAATCATGGCATTTCGCGCTGTCATTATTTTTTATTTAAACATTCAGCATTTTCGGCCTCCGATTCGTGGTCAGTATCTTTGGGAACCCGCCAAAAATTTATTTCCAGTTCTAATTGTATCATGATAATAGTACATAATTTTGTTGCTTTATTTGCTCTGAATTTAATTGTACTATGAGCATAATAGTAACACCATATTTGGCAACATTGTGTATTGAGACTTTCACCGAGCTAAACAAAGGTGAAAGTGGTGAAGGGGAAACTCCATGGCTTTTGAGCGCTCGAGTCCAGGAATTCGAGCAACAATATTGCGCGATTTCCTAAGATGAATGGCGCTCTATATTGAGATAAAAGCTGCTGTTCCACATACGACGTCTCCAAAGAAAGAGACTGAGTTCAATGGAAAATAACTCCACCTTCAGAGTTAGAGAGGATTCAGCACCGACCTGTTCGTCTCCGACAAAAAAGACAATATTTCACCAGGAAACTCTGATGCCCCGGAAAGTTCAATGGATAGATTTCCGTATTAGGAGGGTTATCTAAAGCGAAAGAGAATTATCCTCCAAAGAACCTCAACACTCCTGTAAAAAAAAATTATTACAGAAAATTACCTATTCTGGGTTAATCCATGTAGGTTTATTGTTAGTTATAATTTTGGGTTACCTAGTTCTACTTGTGGTTGAATTATCCAACATAAACGTTTTCATCCGTCAAATAACATGCATTAATAATACCTTCGTTAGTTATATAGGTATGTTCAAAAGTCTTAGTGTCATGGAGAACTGTCTTCAGACGATACTTATCTTCACTATGTACACACGGAATATACGGAAGTAAAATACGAGGCGTCATCATTTTATAATTTACAATTGTATATTTATTTCAAAATTCTGCCATTTATTAAAACAAATATGAATTTCACTACGGTTTATAAATGACCAAAGCTATTCTGAAAATCTTTAACTTAATTCTCATTAACATGTTTAATAGTTTGTCAATTGATCGTGTTAATGGACAGGAAGATAATAATACCCAAAACATAACATTTTTAAAACTTCACATACATTTCTTTATGTTTTGATCTACGACGGTGATGTTAAAAGTAAACGACCTTTGATCCCCTACTCATTATTACATCAAATAATAATTAAAAAAATACAACACATTTCATACCTTACCTATTTTCTACGTAGTCGCCATCACAATTTAAATATTTTTCGTAGCATTCAACCAGCTCTTCAATATCTTCCGCACATTCAGTTAGCGCTAAGTTTTGGAATTAGTTACTAACGCCCTCTTTGAGTTCCTAATCACTTACATAGTAGCTTTCGCCCAGAAAATCCATTAGTCTTGAAATTTCAGGAAACAACAAACTTAGTCGATTTGTAGTGAAATGTCTATCCTGTTGATTTTCCCTCAATCCTTGGTGTTCGTGCTTCACAGGTCTTCCGAAGCGTTCTTCACCATGAATATTCGTCTTTCCTTCGATAAATATTATGCACCATTTTTGATCTGAAGCTCCATTCATAACATTACCATGAACATCTGATTTCTTCCTCCAAATTTCGATAGGGCTACCTTGTTCGCATTTAAAACGAACCTAATACTTTACAGGTTAACTTCGTCAAACATTTTAAAATCGCATAAATAAACAGTAAACGACCGTAGCGGCTCGCTGTTTGCATCGGACTGGTGCAAAAGAATAAGAAAATAAATGAAATGCCGGCATTAGTGGTAGCAAAATTGAGCGGCTCGTCAGGTCAAAAGATATTTACTTTTACAGGTACCCTCGTATATAGGAATACACTTATAGAGCTGCTAACGTTTATAATATTACAGATTGTGATAATGATGCCATTTAGCAACATCGAAAACCCTTGGTCCTCTTGATTACTGGATAAAAAAGTGGAGCTCATGTTTGGTATGAAGTGATAATTAAAGTACAACTTCACTTACTTGACGGTGGTTACAATCCTAAGTAAGTTTTAATGGCTTATTACTTTTCCTCTACCGTATAGAACCCCTCTTTGGCTTAGGGTCTTCTGGGTATCCCTGCTGTTTTGCAGGCTTGAATTTTATTGGGCACCCAGAGTCTTCCAGAAGACGTCTCTTTACACCAAATCGTAATCAACAACGTTTCTCTCGCTCTTTCAATGCTCCAATGACTGCCTGCTTTGGCACATCGTCTTCCCTTTCGCAAGCGAGTATCGATCTCGCAAGCTAGCATACGAGATCGATTTGCGTCAGTTCAGGTTCTTTTTGTCAAGGATGATTCTGTGGCTCATCTGGACTCTGCACATACTCATGTTTTAAATTATTCGGTCTTCTAAAATCTGTAAATCTTATTGCGGATCTGTACCTCAAAATATGGGAATACTCCCTGTGGTCTTTTCCGCGTAAGTCTTTAGAACGCCACTTGACGGTATCGGTCGTCCATAAGGATTTTCAGACGCTTTCTGCAATTGCATAATGATATTGTATGCCACCCTTCTTGTATGACATCTTGGAAGATAGGCTCCACTCACATTTGTTGCATCTTTCGCGCGTAGCAGGCGTTCACAACATCCATATACTTATGTGTTATTTGAAAGTATGGACATCAATGATTTAAATAAATTATCGTTTACCCTAGGGTACAAAGAACTTTGCACGGCTACTTTGTAAATTATTATGCTATAGAGGCGGGCTCCGGTTGCCTAATCATATGCTCTAATTTTCCGGTTCTCTTTGTTCGTCTAGAGAACCATAACTTATCCACCTGTGATCACGTTCCCGTGTCCATGGACGTATTCCCGGGTTATCTTCACAATTTTCTTCGTCCATCTCGTGACGGTAAGCCGTCCGGTCAGGTGACCCAACCCTGGCTTTCTCCTCGTACGTTCAAAATTTCGGTAATCAGACTGTTCTTTCTAAGACCTATAAGACTCCGTTCCTGTATTCCTATCCAAAAGATCATCTTAGGTCATTTCCATCTGGTTTACTTGCAATGAGTTATTGCGCGAGTCACCCTTTCGATATTTATTGACTTCATACTCTCGTCGTCTTTGACTCTCCATGGCTTCAGAAATTAACCCAGGCTTCCCAATAACGTCCAAGAAAACATACAGATTAATCATTCAAGGAGATGTCACCTGTTTCTTTTATGAGAGAGGTAAAAGAGTCACAATTGTCTCATATGTGCAACTTTAGAAGAACGTTGATTCTAAATCTCGATTTTTCGGCATTGTTCCAACATAAATGCCTCCACGCTATTGTTTACTTTTGATTGAAAGCGCTGATCCTAAACCTAGTCAGTTGTGCACAAATAACCTCATTCGCTTGGTAGTGACTTAGGGGCAATTGCTTAAATAAGTCGCAATGAACAAATCGTTGAGTTTTGGAGACATACAATATCACTGCTGATGTCCGCAAGAAGGCAAGATAGTCCTCATATTGGTTACTCGGCATTCCTCGATAGATCGCTCAGTTCATTAGAGAACTGCGTAAATAACTTAAATTACTTAAGGCTAATCAGAGCTTTCTTTTTTTCCTCGTTCCCTAGTTTGTTTCTGCATCCGTTTGGACTTCTTGCAGTGTTCATCTGAGCAATAATGTCGCTTTGCTCGGTTTTCCGACTCACTTCCTTCCATATAAGCTATTTTCCTGTTTCTTGAATTTTAGTCCGTTTCTCAATCACCTTCCAACAGGAAAAGATCACTACCTTGCTAGAAAATTACGCCTTTTTGAGATCCGGTGCTCTCTTGATGCTTCATCAAGTCTTGTTACTCGAACGTGTAGAGGCTATATGTTTGAGTGTGAATCATACAGTCTCTCATCTATCTTTCGGCTGAGTACTGATCGTATTAGTTGTTTACCGTCCAGAGGTGACACTTTTGCCTTGATTTCTTCAATGATATTTTGTATTGCAATGGAATATTTACCCACCGCATCAGCTTGTGATTTCTTCATTTTCTCATAAATGGTTGCTCCCAAATCTGTATTATTTTATGTGCATATGGCTGCGATATTTTTATATACCTTTCATGTCTGAGCTCCTTCCCTCGGAGTCCAGAGCTGTTTCATTTTTTGCTGTATCTGCTGTGAATGCTGTCCTAGTTTTGTTGGAGTCTCGTATTCCTTTGGGAAATATTTTATTGTTTCTTCTGAGTTCCTGTTATTGCTTTTTCAGCTTCTTCTCTAACTGCTGCAAGCGCTAGTCTTGCTTTATCTGAACATCGTTTTGTTGCTTCAATGGTTGTTCTTGTTTATTCTGAGTTTCTTGCTGTTGCTCTGTCAACTTATCCCATAATTCCTGCACACGCTGCTCATGCTTTACTTTAAACCTCATATGGTTGCTGCTCGCACCCTACTATGGGAAGAAGAACAGCATGAGATTATTATGTTTTCACTGATGGACGAATTACATCTTCTGCCGCGTAAGGTTGCTGTAATATGTGTAGGTATAGTTTTTGCTTTGCTCCATCTTTTCTATTCTGTTTGAACCAAAGCTTGTTGTGATCTCCACCTGTCATTTTCAGTCCACAGGACGACGACTTTCGGAGCTTCGGTTCCAATTAAGACGATGAACTTTTGGGTTATTTCGTGTCTGTGCTTAATTAAAGAGCTGCACCAATTCAACTTATAAAAATGATTATGAGTTTGTCTAGTCTAGAGTAAACCTTTTCGATTAGAGTGAAATGTTCCAATTTGTAAACTTTACAATATAGAAATATTAGGTTGCCTACAAAACAGGTGACATACATGTATACTGTGTGTTTATAGATCGTTTATCCTGCTTCAGAATTGTGTGTCAATAAAAATTAAGTTACATAATTGGAAATTGATTGTGGTAACAGGTCATACTTCATTTTCGTATCTACAGTCTTTTTTAAAATCATGTAATGCTGTTCAAAAACAAAATATTTTAATTGCCTAATGAAACCGATGTGTGTATAATTCTATATCCATACTTAATATAAATAGAACGGAGTGTCACGGTCATTAACTTATGTTTATTTTAAAATACACAGAAAGCGTTACAGGTTTAATGTTCTAACAACATCTTTCTCGGACGGAACACTAATTGAAACTGTAATGTCATAGCAGTAACAAACGTCGCCATATCATTCTATCCTGGGCAAGATGATGCCAGTTTTCATCACAATCACGTACTGCCCGAAGATGCCATCTAATATGTCATCCCAATGTCGTCTTGGTCTATCCAACGGTATCTTTCCACCTTGCTTTCAGACCAAGATATAATATGGTTTTTGTTTTTTCTCCCATGCGAGCTAAATGACCTGACCATCTTAGTCGTCAGGATTTCGTTATTTTGCAACATCGTGTAAGTCGTACAGTCCGTAAAGTTATTCATTGTGCAGTTTTTCCATTCTCCGATCATCTCGTTCCGTTCCGACACATATATTTCACTGAAGACCTAATTTTCAAACACTCGTTATTTGTGCTCATCTACAAGGGTTATCGTCCAACTTTTGCAACCGTACAATATTACCGGCAGAAAAACCGTAGTGAATGTTTTTAATTTCAACTTTCTAGATATTAAGCTCAAGGTTATACATTTCTGGACTGAATAGAAAGATGCACTGTATGATACCAAAATACTTTTTTATTTCTTCGTTACCTCGTTTTAGTTGTTTCATATGCTTCTAAATAATATTTTTTTATTTCTCTGTTCTCATTCTTAATTTTCATGTATCTATTTCCGTTATTATCTATGTTTCGGCATGTTGTCAAGTATTTTGATTTCTCTTAGATAACCTGCACACCTATCTCATCTAAATCTTCTACTGAGACATCAGTGTTACTTTGTATTGCCTCTATATCTTCGCGTATTAAATCTATATCATCCGTGTAGACGAACAACTGATTCAAGCACTTCAAGATAGGTCCCTTTTTATCCTCTTTTAATTTTAAAATCAGATTCCCTAAACCCAGGTTAAAAAATAGTAGTAGCAACGCCTTCACGTTGTTCTATTCCGCTATGAATCGTGAAATTAACCTAGATATTACTAACTACCCGTACACTGCTTATGGGGTCGTTGCGACACATCCTTACGACTTGAATAAGTTTCACGGATTTCCAAATCGTACCTGGGCGCTGTATAACTTCTCATTTATGATATAATAATAAGCTTCCTTAAAACAGACGAATTGCTCCTGAGAAGCTCAATAGTACTCCTACTTCTCCAAGAATTTTCTGAAGGCGAAAGTCTGGTACAACATCATTCTATATTTTCTAAATCCTCATATGTGATCTCCATCACGTCATATACGTATACGCTTAGACGAGTTAGCAGTATATTGCTCAATACCCTGTAATGTGTTGGGAGCAACTGGATTCCTCGCCAGATATTACACTCCGGTTCACCCTTTTTTTAAACACGTACCACTGTTGAAGTTTTACATTACTTTGGAAGCTCCTTCTTCCTCCATATAGTATTTGTCAATTTACGTAATTCCTTGATTAGTGCCGTTCCTCCTGCTTAAATTAATTCGATTCAGGTATTGTCTATTTCTGGTGATATTACACTTTTAAAATTGTTTCTGGACATTTCGACATCGATCTCGTAAAGTTCGGGTACACCCAGTTGTGCTGTATAGCACCATTCATATGTTTGGTCTTAATTGTATACATTAAGAAGTTTGTCAACAATTACTTTTCCACATTTCCACACTTTTAGGTGGATCCGTCGAGGATAACGGTGTTCATCCTTTACCATCTCGATCCACGGTTGTCAACCTTATCTTAACTAGTTTCACCGTTCATCCTCTATCTCATGAATACTCTACGTCAATTGCTTCTTTTTGCTCAATTCGCGTGTGGCGTTGTGTTTCGCGTTACTGTAATTGTTGGTATTTGTTTCACATTTATTACTTAGCCATTGTTTCTTTGTTTTATTTCGTCCTCATGAAATTTAAGACATTCTTCATCAAAGTAAGATTTGTTTTCTCCTATTTCTTCTCACACTTACAATTTCCTCCATTGGGCCTTCACTCTGTTGTTGATTCCCTCCCAGATTTTACTTACATCAATTTAACTATTAAAATTGTCGTTTTTTCTAAGTTAAATACTACATGTTAATACATGACCTACGTTTCCTCTAAAGGTCAATTATCAATTTACTTTTTCCACACTTATTGAAAAAAACTTCAATCAGTTTCTTAGGTCTGAAAGTATCTAAATTTAATATTGGCAAGAAACAAATGGAGAACTAGTCTCAGGAAGTGACCGGTGGTAGTAATCGTCTCTGTTTAAAAACAACTAAAATCTCATGAATTTAATTGACACTTTCCATTCTTATTTGCATACGTCAACACTGAATCGATATATTTGTGTCGCGGCATATGTTGTATTGTGCTCTGTGAGCATACTTCTGAATTTTTGCGGACAATTGGAGATATCAGCTCTAATTCCTCATTGAAAGGCCTGTTTGACTTTGGTAAATTAAGTGCTTCTTACAAAATGCAAGTTTTATTCTTGTCATATCTTTCTTGCAGGTGAATCTAAAGCAATTATTTATAACTGACTCATGGACACACATTTTCTGTTATAACGTTTCGCGTTTGCTGCAATTTAGTAATTGCCAACGAATATACACCTGTTTTGCTTTTCATGTACAAGGTATTTCTGGGAAAATGGTACAACTTCGAACAGCGGATTAGTGGATTTACAGTCATTATCATCGAAAATAAGAGAAAATGCTGAGGAGGTTTCAATTGAAAGGGAGAAGCAAAGTCAGGTATTGGAGTGTTCAATTACAACTTCAAGTGCATTCAGAACAGCAAGATTCAATATGCGAGAAATTCGACGATCTCAGAATAAATGACCATATTTTCTACAAAGATAGTGAGATTTTCATCCAGTCACTGCACAGGTTATGAACATTTCGTACAAAATGAAGGAAGGAAATATTCGAAACTGGTGGTAAAATTGTAAAAACAAGGTTAAAATATGGCAGATTTAGCAACACTGAAGTCACCTTATAAAGAGAAAGTATGTATGTTTTGTAATGTTACTACAGTACTCCTTCAGTTTCCGAACGGGACTGGATAAGGTGTGAGAGATGCAACTGTTGGTACCACGAAGCATTCTTTGACGCTAAAGAAAAGAAGCAAAAAAGTTATTTGCGGGAAGTGCTTGTAAATTGTTAAGAAACTATATTTTGACACGCTTATTTTGCCGACAATTTTATGTTTACTAACCAGTGTTGTTTCTTTAACGAACAGTTCAAAAATTACTTTTTTTACTGATTAAAGAAGGAGGTAACAGATCCAATACGTTTCTGTCGTCAGTTTCTAACAAAATTATTTATTTATTTCAAATGATCAACAAATGTGCAAGTTTTCTTTCTTAGCACAAGTCTAGGAAATGTGGCAAATAAGCTTCGAACTCAGCAACTTTTGGTAGACCCAGTTCTTACTAGGACCGTAGCATAAATGTGTGTGTATTTGAACGTGACCTTTTTATGTTAAGCTTCTTAATTAATACTAGAGAGATTAGCGTTGATTCAAATTGTACCGTTAACTGATCACAATTGTATCTAGCTAGGTACGATTCTGCTCATTTTTTGTGGATGAATATATCCTTGGTCTGTCGTGAAATATATTTCCGATATCTAATATTAGTGTGATGTATTCGCTACTACGTAACCAACAATTACAGAAAAAAGTTGGTGCCACTGCAATTTCCGTTCCAGAAATATTGAATTTGTTTTCAACTGATCGAACATATACCACTCTACTATAGTACTTTCAATAAAGAAAATTGGGCAGATCTAATTTACTTGGTTCAGTGGTAGTAGCTGCAATAGGTAAATAAAGATTACGTAACGATATATTTGAACGTGATTTCTATCAATTAAAATATAAACAGATTATTAAAACAATTTTTAGAATATACTTAAGACTAAAATGTATGTTATCTTTGCAATCTACACAACACGAAATTAATTTATAAAAAAATGAGATATGCTGCTTTTGTTTATTTTTTTATTTAAGTATATCATTTTCGGCGAATGCGTATAAATATTATTGCCACTTATAAATGTCTCGTCTGAAGCGTATTTTTTTCCATTTTTTGATTTGTTTTGAAATGGAGCAAATTTAAAAAAAAATGTTATAGAAAAGCTTTCCTCAAGGATTAAAATGAAGTTCCTTCTGCCCTATTAATAATTTCAAAATATCCAGCTCTTCTCCATGACAAAAATAAGCAGTATCTCATCTAAAGCATCTATTAGGACATCGGTCTTACCTTGTAGTGCCCGTATTAAATCCATCTCATCTGCGTACACGAATATCTGATTCAAGCAATTCAATGTAAGTGTCTTTTTATCCCCTTTCATTTTACAATCACAGTTTCTAAAGCTAGGTTAAAAATGACTAATAGCAACGTATCAACTTGTTTCAATCCGGTACGAATCATGAATCAATCATTGATATCATTAATTACCGGTATACTGCTTATGGGGTCGCTGAGACACATAGTACTTGGACCAATTTCTTGGAATTACAAATAGTACTTGGAAGCTGTATAACTTCTTACGTATGATAGAATCATCAGCTTTCTTACAATCAAACAATAGCTGATGACCAATCCAATAGTACTCCCATTTCTTCTCCCAGATTTGTCTGAAGACGAAAGTCTGGTAAAATCTGAGAATAATGGGGTAACTTGACGGCATTTTTTTCGGTAATTTTAATTTAATCTATTTCATAAAAGGCTAAGAGCCATATTATAAAAGCCTCTGGATAACCTACACAACATGGCATAATAAGTCACACCCTTTACTCGGAAGTCTATTTCCCAGGGCTATACAAGCCACCGTGTCGCATCTGTTGTGGTTGCTGAAGAACGTACTCTAGCTTGGCTATATTCCAGGGCTATACGAGCCACCGTGTCGCATTTTGTAGTTGTATTTTATAAAAGACTACGACCCCTCTTTAACATAGCAGCGATTACATGTCCCTAGCTCTCTTTTTATTCCCTACAGGGGCTACGGCTACAGCCCTATTTAACATAACAGAGATTATATACCCTCTAGGCTAGATAAACAGAAATCTGAAGTCAGTTTCTATACCACACAGTACACCAGTGCACGATAGCGGAGATTCCAACTATGAAAGGGTACGAAGCTCTTCTTCAACACCCACAATAACACACTATTTAACATAGCCCAAATTACAGAGGCTACGGCACATCCCCTATTCAGCATTGCAGAGATTACACAGATACACAGGAATATATGCCTGTTACGCTATTTAACCTAACATAGTACACCAGTGAAAGATAGCATAAAAGGCTACGACCCCAATTTAACACAGCATATATTACACAGATACACAGGAATATATGATACTTAACCTCACGTAGTACACCAGTGCCCGATAGAAAAGATTTCTACTTTCAAAGTTTACGAAGGCTACGCTCAGCTCCCTATTTAACGTAAGAGACATTACATGCCCTATAGGCTAGATATTACACAGGAATTAGACCAGATAAGCAGGGATCTGAAGTCAGTTTTCACTAGCAGAGATTACACAGTGCACGATAGCAGAAATTTCATAAAAGGGTACTAACAATTATTTGACATAGCAGAAATTAGACAGGAATTATACCAGGTACATAGGAATATATGCTATTTAACCGAGCAGATATTACAACACAGCAAAAAAGGCTACGAATAACCTACCATAGCAGAGATTACATGGCATCTATGCTAGCTAGAACCAACGTCCAGTTTCCAGCATAGCACAGAGGCTACGAAGAACCTACCATAGCGGAGATTACAACTACGGCTACGAACACATTTTAGACTAGATATATTCCATTTAACCTAGCAGAGATTTGAAGTTAGTTTCCATTAGAGCACAGAGGCTATGGTATTTTACCATAGTAGAGATTACAAGAGTTTCCATACCTAGACCACACAGTACACCAGTGTACGATAGCCGAGATTTCAACCACTACAGAGGCTACGAACCCAGCCCCTACCAACGCACCATAGAAGAGATTCAAAAAAAGACTAAAGCTATGAAAGGCTGTGAGCATATTTTAGACCAGATACACAGCAATAACCTAGCAGAGATCTGAAGTCACTTTAGAGCACATTTTCCCAACCCATATTTGACACAGCACAGCCTCTACGGTATTTTCGCCCACACCTATTTAACAAAGAGATTACAACAGAAATCTGAAGTCAGTTTCTATATCTAACTACACCCTGCAACCAATGGTCAATAGTAGTCAGTAACTACAACCAAGAATCACTACCTGAGCCCAAGTAAAAAAGAGGTCAAAGGTCAAATATTTAAATGTGTATATCTCGTAAACGGCGAAACATATTGAGATTCTGTTTTCACATTTGGTATGAGGGCATCGAATACTATATGCTGACCTCGAGGTCAAATGTAAAATATTTAACCTGTGTATTTCGTAAACTACGATACATATTCAGATTCTGTTCTCACAGTGATATGTATTTTGGTGTCCTAATGTCAAATCTAAAGTCAGTCTGTTAACTTCGCCCCCTGTGGTCGTAGAACTATGAAACTTATATAATGTAATTTATTTTAGTCACCGTCATATCCCGAAAACTCCATGGATCTACCTGTTGCTCTTTCCGAGATAAGACGGTTCGAATTTTTCGATTTTTTTTCTTTTGGCGCCAGGATTATGAAAGTCTCAAATTATGTTATTTTTTTCACGGTAATGCTGAATTTGACAACAACTTTTTCTACCTGTTATTACTTCCAAGATATGGCGGTTCGAATTTTGTCACATACAGCCATTGTTACCTCGTTTAGCTGCAGCAAACTAGTCACAATTTTGTTCTCTTTGCAATTTACTGGCTTCAACAACCAATTATTATCTAGTGTGATATTGGCTGTGGTCTTGTGAGAGGGGGAGGCTTTTTATGGACCCCAACATTTCATGACTAACTCAAATATGCCTTTTGCAGTTTATCTCCTCAAACAGTTCCTATGCTATCCATACCAGTGACCAAGCTGGTTTTGGAAATGCGTAAGTATGTTTATAAAAACTAGGTAACGTCACCAACCTACAAGCAGTCTCCTGTGTAGTTGCAGAGTATTCATACCTTTTTTCCCTCTATAAAGGAAGTGAACTATCTCTATCTATACATGCACAAATACTATAAAACATTTTAGCCATGAATATTTCACCTTAGGAAAGAAAGACGTGCTAATTTATCAATCCGTGTCGTATAAATGAAATTATGGGGGTGCAAAACAATTCAATCGAGACAACAAGTGTTACTAAAAACCACATTTTGCCGGTTTTCATTTTCCTTTCTAGCTTTCGTTTCATTCATAGTACTTCAAACAATGCTTGTCTTTCTACCGACACTTATATACATAATTACAATTCAGAGGCTAGAATGTATTTCAAATGCCAGTGTTCGACTTCCATGTCCGGAGTATGTAAATTCGTCTTTTCTCCTTGAAATACATGGTTCAAGTACTTAAATATTGACTCCACGTGATCGCAAAGCGTGAAATACAGACATTTTTAATTAAATAACCTTAATTCCTCCATTTAATATACAATTTGTGAAAGTACATTCCCGAGAAAGCTCTCTCCAATATGGCATTATTCGACTGTTTTTGGATTTCAATAACAGCTCAAAAATTATGTTCTAATGTCACTTTCACCAAATACGAGCTCTGAATGAAGCCGTTTTGGGTGGTTTTACTTAAACAATGTCACTTTTCTCAACATATATTGTCCCTTCCCTATAACAAACATCAACTTCTTGCTTACGAGGCGGCGCATTCATATTTGTCACTTTTTTACCCTATAAATTCCCCCAATTAATTCTTTTTTATAATATATTAAGGGGTGAAAGACAATTATCCACCTGAATTACATGCTAAAATGTCTCTTTCATAGCTAAATATGTCCCTCCAAAGTGGTACTTTAATGGCAAGAGCACTAACTATCCTTAAAACACTCACTAAACATGGTTCGTAAGACGTCTCACACACGTTTCGTATGTTTTATCTAGCCATTCAAAGCAACAAACATCTGGTATTATGGTGAATTTTACTTAAAACAGTATTTGTATGTCTTATTTACCTATTCACCGAAATACAGCTGGAAAACACCATCCAAAGGTAACATTATTTTGTTTTTGTTAGCTGAAACCCACATTTTGTACAAACACTACAGGTTCCGAATAATTTAGCAAGTCACTATATGTTGCAGCCCCGGTGAATATATGAATAGTTACGATGGATTCAAGGTTTTTTGCAATGATAATAGTCCCTGGCGCGAGACGAGCATAGACTAAGGTGGAAGCCCTGTGTAATTTCTACTATGTTGGGAAAAGTGAAGCAAACATCTCCAACCAAATCTGCGAGTTTCTTAATTCAAACCTCCATATCTTGGAAGCGAAAGACGTTCTGCATCACCGATCAGAATAATATATAATTTGCGAGTTTCATAGTACTGGGACCGAAAAAGTAAAATTTGAACCGCCATATTTTGGTAGTGCAATGCCAGTGCAAGCAATGTTCGGTGATACCGCATTTCGCCCAACGAAATTTTGTCCACGCGACATTTCGTCCACTTAAATTTTCATCCGCAAGACATTTTGTCCAACAGAATTTTCGTCCACAAGACATTTCGTCTAACAGATTTTTCGTCCACGAGACATTTCGTCCAATCGACTTTTGGTTCAACGGATTTTTCGTCCACAAGACATTTCGTCCAATCGACTTTTGGTTCAACGAATTTTTCGTCCACAGGACATTTCGTCCAATCGACTTTTGGTCCAACGGATTTTTCATCCACAAGACATTTCGTCCAATCGACTTTTGGTCCAACAGTTTTCATCCACAAGACATTTCGTCCAACCGACTTTTGGTCCATCGGATTTTTCGTCCACAAACATTTCGTCCAATAGACATTTGGTCCAACAGATTTTTCGTCCACAGGACATTTCGTCCAATCGTTATTTGGTCCAAAGACTTTTCGTCCACAGGACATTTCGTCCAATACACAGCCTAAACAGCTGGAGCTACTGAAACGAAATTTAGTAATGTGATACATTATCACTAGTAGGTTACGAAAATATTACCAAATGTCTCCAAAGGCGGAATGGTGGAACTAAAATCCATTTTCCACGTCGTTTGAGCTAGAGATACCAAATTTGGCACAAATGTGTAATATCGAGAGTAGTTTAGGAAAATATTACATTTTCAAAAAGTCGCCACCTTGGCTAAAAAATGGCCGCGAAACTCATTGCTTTATAGAATATAAACCCAAACCGTTGGAGCTAGTGAAACGAAATTTGGTATGGTGGTACAT
Organism: Lepisma saccharinum; assembly: GCA_022664845.1. NCBI lineage: Eukaryota > Metazoa > Arthropoda > Insecta > Zygentoma > Lepismatidae > Lepisma > Lepisma saccharinum. Next base: position 44,445 of record JAGDQP010012884.1, read on the forward strand.
TATCACTAGTAGGTTACGAAAATATTACCAAATGTCTTCAAAGACGCCATATTGAACCCAAAATGGCGGAGCTAAAAATCTACTTTCACACCGTTTGAGCTAGATATCAAATTCGGCACAGAGGTGTAGTATCAAGAGTAGTTTAGGAAAATGTTTCATTTTCAAAAGGTCACCATCTTGGATAAAAATGGCCGTCAAACTAATTGTTGTATAGAATACACAGCCCAAACCACTTGGTCTACTGAAGTGAAATTTGGTATGAAGGTACATCATCACTAGAGAGTTAAAAATTATTACAAAATGTATCCAAACACACCATCTTAGATCCAAAATGGTGGGCCCAAAAACATTTTCCACACTGTTTCAGCTAGAAATACGAAATTTGGCATAAAGGTGTATCATCAAGAGTAGATTTTAAAAAAAATACAAAATGCTAAAGAAAGTAGCCATCTTTGATTCAAAATGGCCGCCCAAATATCACTTTCGACGTCGTCTGAGCTAGGAGTAGGTCACGACAATAAAAGAAAAAATTAAAAAGTCGCCATTTAAAATCTAAAATGACGACCACAAAACCCATTTTTAAAACCATTGAAGCTAGAAAAACGAAATTCAGTATGAAGGCGTACCATCACAGGGTAGGTTAGAATAAATGAGGCAAACCTTCAATATGGGGACGAAGCTCCACCCCCCGGGTTGTTGGGAGAAAATTGGCACCATGAGGGAAAGGTGCCCAAAGAGAGTAGTTACGATAAAGGGGGCGCAACCCCCTAAACCCCCAAGTTGAGATGCAGCCCTCGCGAGGGACTAGGGGCTGCGCCCGCATTTAAGCAAAGAAGCAAAGCGAATCCGCATAATATATAGTCCCATGGTCACTCACTGACACTGATCATATTTCCCAGGCCAAACCACTGAAACTAGAAACAACAAATTTGGTATGAAGGTGTATGACCAAAAGTAGGTAAAGGAAAACTTCCGACATTTCGAAAAAGTCGCCATCTTCATTCAAAATATCCGCAAAACCCATTGTTGTATTGAATACACAACCTAAACGGCTGGAGCTATAGAAGCGAAATTTGGTATGACGTACAAAATCACTAGTAGGTTACGAAAATATTAAAAATGTCTTCAAAGACGCCATCTGGAATCCAAAATGGAGGACCGCACCGTTTGAGCTCTAGATACGAAATTTCGTATGAAGGTGTATGACCAAGAGTAGTTGTGTAAAAAGTCGCCATCTTGGATCCGAAATGGCCGCCAAACATATTGTAGTACAAAATACATAGCCTAAACATCTGCCCTAGAAACACCAAATTTAGTACGGGAGTACATCATTGCTAGTAGGTTACGAAGATATTAGAAAATATATCACAAGACGAAATCTTGGATCCAAAATACCGGACCAAAAGTTCATCTTTCACACCGTTTGCGCTAGAAATATGAAATTTGGCACAAAGGTGTATTGTCACGAGCAGTTTAAGAAAATAAGTAAAACTTTTGTTTTAAAAATCACCATCTTGGATCCAAAATGGGCGCCCCAAAACCCATTTTATATACCGTTCGAGCCAGACAAACGAAATTTGCTACGAAGGTGTACCAATACTAGTAGGTCACAACAATATAAGAAAACGTGAAAAAAGTCGTCATCTTTAATCCAAAATGGCTGCCCCAAAAAACATTTTTCAAACCGCTGAAACTAGAGAAACGAAATTTCGTGTGAGGGCGTGCCATCACGAGTAGGTCACAATAAATGAGGATAAACCTACCCTGTGAAGGCGCAGCCCCAACCGAGGAAAGGCAGGTCGGCGTCATGGGCGTGCATTCCCCCAGATACTCTGGTTACGATAAAGGGGGTGAAGTCCCCCCCCCCAGCGAAACAAAAGCGAGTTATACGTTTAAAACAAGAAGCAAGCGCGCAATTCTTTGCAATTACTACTACCATTCAACTTTTCGCTAATGTCCAGAACCACATTCTGAGTTATATCTATACTCTGGAAGGCACTGGTATTGCTGTTGAGTTTCCCTTCATAATATGCACGATTCATAAATATTGATTTCTTTGCAGACTAGGTACAAGAGAATATTTTAAGTATCCCTTAATATCTGATTCCCACACGAGATAGGAAATCGATGAAAGAATTTTTAGATCTTTACGATTTATGCTGCACACATTCCTTGTCCAATTCAGTGTGTCAATTGTGAGTGGGTGAACACTTCTTGCGTCGACATTTCTAATCGAAGTATTTGAATTACATAAAATATAGTTCGAAGAAAGGTGATAATGTAACAATGACATATTTATGAGAAAATCTGCGTCTTATACGAAGATCGTAGATAGAAAATAATTAGCTGTTTGCAATTGCAATACACCAAGATGACTAGTGACGTATTTAGGGGCTGGTTCGGGGCAGACTTTCCCCCAGAATTTTACGTTTGGGGGAAACAGATATTGTCAAGGGGTATGTAAGAAAAATCGATATTAATTTCTGTTCATGTAATTAAGAAGTTATATAAGTTATATATTATGAAATTTTTTACAAAATTTTTCTGGCAAGCAGGAACTAAGCAATATTACATATTAACATTGTACTAGAATAACTAAAATTGAAAATAATAATTTATGTTTCTATGAAAAATTCCGGTGAATCATAAACTTTTTTTTATAACAATAATATGCATTTACATGGATCACTAAAAATTATGGACAATTGCTTACAGCAGAAGTATCAGTACTTTAAGGAAACTAGTAGTGAGCCGTAGAACATGAATTACTTTCAAGAAATAAAATTTACATATAAACAAATTCCTATTATAATATACAGAAAAAGGGTAATGCTATCCCCTGTGTGATATGAACGCGCTGTAAACGGGGCATGGGGAATGTGGAGGTAGTGCTTCACATTTTCTAGGCTTACGGTAGGAAGTGAGATGGGATGGTGAGTCCCACGCTCGACCTAGTACTCAATTTGATAAGAGGGTGAGTAAACCTCGGAGCGCCAGGTATGGGAACACTACGAGAAAAATCTCCATTCTTCTGGTCGGCATTTGAACCCGTGCTGCCCGATTAGTAATCAGACGCGCTACGACTAATCTCAAAAGGCTCTTCACTGACTAACATTTAAGATCAACTTCAATCACGGAGACTGCAAGAGATAATATTGCTAGAACCCCTGTCTGAAGCGCACAGATATTGGTTGCAGTGGTGACCGTATGTTCCTTGCGCTATCAAACTAAAGGTGCAGTTATCCTGAATCCTTTTAGAACATGTGGAATTCTTCATACCAGTGCTAATACTGCAAACGGTTGTCTCATATAGTGTACTTCTAACAAGGGAAGGGGCACTCAGATCACTACGAAACCCTACTTCAAATTTCGTACACAGGTAGGTCAGCCACAAAGAGATTACCACACAAAAAATTAGCTGCCATTGAATAAGAGGTAAAGTTTGGACGCGGCTGTTATACAGTGCATGTCAAAGTTCCAGAATGTCAAAGGTCTATCAAAATATTAGCCACTTCTCTTATTTTTTTGTAATTTCGTAGAATCTATCGAAAATGGAGCAACATACTCGAGCTTCTTCTCTTCCTTATCACTCATGTAAAGGTTGTTTATCACTGTCAAACTTTTTCTATGGTGGCAGCGCTATCCGTTTACTCCTTTCCTGTTGTTCCACAGTATTGACGCAGTGTCCGATTTGTTATAAATTACGAAGGGGAATCCTAAAACTAGTGGATGCCTACAAGTTTCAACATACTACCTTTCTGGTGAAAATAGATAGATTTTATCCCTGATTGGGGTGATACTCAAAATCAATAATACGGGATCAAATTCTAATGCGCCAGGGAAAATTCTTGGCATTCCCATCAGTAAATCGAACATTGTATGGGGTGACGGTTGCTCAGTTGGTACAGTTATCACATCTGGTGCTAGGGTTCGTCGGATCGATCTCTGCTCATGCCATGTGGACTTTGTGGTGGACGAACACAGTGTGCGTGGGTTTTCTCGGGGTGCTTCCGTTTCCTCCCACTTTCTTCATTCAACCAATTCATCTCATCATCATCCATACAGCTTAAGCCTAAATTCCTTAAAATAAATTCGAATTCAAAATTCAAATTAGAGCACTGTATTAGCGTATATGGAAACTCGTACGACTAGGTACACAATCAATCATAAAAATTGTTTACTTCATTGCTTCTAAAATATTTAGAATAAGTTAGTATTGTCAAACGGAGCAAATGACTATCGCAGAGTATTTTATATAAGTAATGGATTAGGAATTATGAAATGTGAATAAAAGTAGTAGATAGTTAAACGTACATTCTACTATCGTGAAATAGACGCATTTCATAAATGAACTTCCATGTAGAAAAACCACATTCTAACTGACATACGTAGCGTTTCCGTAACTTTTAGTTCTTGTCACCATTAATCTGCCTTCCGGCCCTGTAGAGCCCAGAACTTATATCCTACAGTTATGAACAGGACATATTCTTATTTATTTTATCCGTATATACAGAATCTGCAATAAAACTGGGTATTCTCATTTAAAAAATCAAAGTTTGGTCCCACACATTTTAATGGGCTAGCCCATCCGAAATCTTCAACATTTGTCGCTCTCAAGTTTTCAAATAACGCGTTCTAACCGAGATATTAAGCAGTTTTGGTACTTTGACAAGCATTGCATTAGATAACGCGTCCAAACTTTACTCTTTTATTTAAAGATCTTGCACTTCAAA
>JAGDQP010012885.1:2491-49177 GCA_022664845.1 Lepisma saccharinum
TCCTGCTGCTTTATTCAAAATTCCGGGTACACTAACTTTTGGCAAGATCTAAGTTTTAATCTATTTTTGACTGAATGTCAAATCATCTAGAATGTAAAACATTTCCTGCGTAAATAACATAGTTTGTGTGATGAAACTCATTTCTGATGTATTTCAACTACATTTTGCTTAAGTAGAAAATCTGCGTCGGCTTCATACGCTGCATTTACACCGGTACGAGCCACCTTTTAACACTTCCCCTTTGTAGTAATAACTTTCGTTTGTAAAATTTTACTTTAATTTGCTAGAAGCTGCAAATATAGTTCTGTTTCAATTGTGCAGATGTTTCTAGAATTTAAAACGGGCGGCTTCTCAATTTAGTTACTGATATCAAACAAGAGAACGTTATGAGGCGATACTTGATACAGTGTTGCTAACAATAATTACTTGATAAAAGCTAAACAGCACTATAAAAGTAGTTAAAATTCTATCTTACTAATGCTAGAATCAGGAGTGTTTGTTGCTAGAACATGCACAGAAGTTACCGAAATCCCTATACACACTACAGAAAAGTGAGAATCTTTGGCACCTAAATAAGTATTCAAAATAACTAGTCCTAGATTCAAAGTTGCTGAATTGGTAACTCTGTCTCGGTAGTGTATGCTCCCGCCTCCTAGCGTCTGTCCAGAGCAAAATCCAACTTTCCAATACAAGCGCGCCGGGCCTGGCAGTGGTGGTGGTACGTGTGGCGTTTTCAGAATTTCGAATTTCGAGTTTGTGTATAGGAATTTACGTAAAGTTTCTAGAATATGGAAAAGCCCGTAGTATTGGCCAGGGTAAGACATATTAAATATTTATCTTGCACAAAGGGCTTGGGGAGAATGTTTTCCATGGCACGTGTACCTGGTAATGTTATTAGAAATTTCGTGTTTGCAATATTGTTTCATAAAATCTCCGAGCGAGGCGAGTTTCTGGTAGCTTTGTTCTTGTTAAGCACGGAACTGCATTTTAGTTCATTCGCGGTAACTTCGCGCCTTAATTAGTGCACGACGTATCGTCTGTCTGGGTTATAAGCATGCTTTCCGCATGTTCCATATCAAATTATGGCTTCCCGTATGTTGGTGTTGTAAGAGAAGTAAACTCCAACTCACTGTGGTGCAAAGAACTTAAGAAATAATTAGCCTTGTACTAAATTACGGTGCAAAGTTAGCCCTAATGAAGTAGGTCGTTCATTCGCAATGGGCGTATGTAGGTAAGGTCAGTCCCCGATTTGTACAGTTTCCAGAGAGGGAATTTTGTTTAAGAACGTAGAAAACCGTATTTGATATTCGTTCATATCAAGATGGGCGATATTTTCGGGAAACAGTTCCAGGTAAGATTTTCGCATAGAGGTGAAAATTCCAACAATCCTCCGCTTCAGAACTAACACTGGGTAAGGTCCTTATTTTAAAGCAAGTTTTATACTTTGTTAGCTATTTTTTTTCACCTGGTGGCGTTCACCTAGTATACGTGGGGCGTTCAATTTCAAACCTTAAATGGTGCAGTCACAGGTGGTTTCTGTTGAAGTTGATGTGCATCTCGTATAATGGGGGGAAAAAACCTAACCTGCCTTTTTCTAACCCATCATCTTCCTCTATCGCCCACTCGATATATTTATTCTCCGTGGTTTTTGTAGCAAAACATCAGTGGTGAATGGAAATAAACCTGTCACTACGTAACATTACCTTGAGGTCAGGCAAATGAAATGAGTGTTAAACGTGATGTCCATCGCGTATAATGAAATGTAAAAAAAAAAAAAAAAGTACCTAACGTATGACAAATTAGCCCCTTTTCGCCCATTACATTATGTCCTTAATTTTTGTAGCAAAGTACGTGTCATGTAAAACACGAAGTTGCGCATTACTATTTCTCCGCATGCCACCATGTTTCTGTGTATACATAAACTTGAATGCGTATTTATTTAAAGACGTAATATATTATTATTACGTCTTTATGTAGGTAGACGAGTGCCGACTCTCGTTAAACAGTGGGTAGGCTCGCAGACTCAGTTATAAGTTTACAAAACATCAAGCTTTCCCCCCTTATAGAATATTTATTTTCATGAATATCACAATGCGGTTATATAACTAAAATGAACAAACGAACTTGATCAACAATGATTTTGAACTATTGATAACAATAATGATCAAATTGTCACGAAGGTGTAGCAAAATATAATTAACAGAAATTCTCTCAGCTTGATAATTATTTCAACGTTAAAACAGTTGAAGATTCTTTTTTTTTTCTCCAAAAATAAAGTAGTCTAAGGGTTGCCAGACACCCGTTAGTCCCGTATTTAAATCATTTACTAATTATTATTTTGAGTAAAATTTTAACATATAGTGGGAGAAGATGCCATATTGAAAACTACACTAAAAAATAATGAAGGTAAAATAGTTACAAATAGAACGCTGGATATCCCTTAAAATATTACACTTCGGATCTATACTTTTTGAGTTCAAAACTCTAAGTTAAATTATCAAATAAATGAGTTAATACATTAGAAAGAGATAACCCACGCCCTAAAATAAAGTAGTGTAGACTTGAATAATATTTTGCTAAAAAGCAGGGTTGAAAAAGAAAAATTGTTTGATTTTTTTTATTTAAATCAAAAATTTTGATTTAATCACTTGCAGCCCTGAAAAAGCTTTTTCTTTTCAAATACCTTAACCAGTAAAAACTTCTGTAAAATTTACGAATATTTAGTGTTCGCTGTGGAAGATAGCCATGGAAAATAGGCAATTACAACAGCTTGTAATAATTTTGAAAAGGTAGGATACTTATGGTATATTTTGCAAAGAAAAGTTAACATGTAGAAAATTTCTACGTTACTTTCGTCGATACACGATGAATGGTTTTAGAGGGGTATACCCTGCAATTTACTTCGAAAAAGAAACAATTTGCAATGTTTCTACGTATCAACTTTTCTTCTAAAATGACACTTGTGTCTTCCTTTCTTTCTAAGCAATTGCATAGTTTATAATAGCAATATAATACTCTTCTCTCCTAACGAAATATTCTAGGATTTAAGTTTACTAAGATAAATTTTATTTCATTTCACTTATCAGAATTGCATTATCCATTTGGGAACACCCCATGGCAAAATTCCATAAAGTATGAGAGCTATTTTTGTAACCGCAGTCGTTCATTGATATAGTGCTCACATCTGGACCTTGGGAACCCGAATCGTGCCCTGTGGGTTTTGTGGTGAACAAAAATCGAGTGCGTAGGTTTTCACAAGGTTCTCTCGTTTCCTCCCACTTTCTTTACTACACCAATTCTCCCATCATTATAGATTCGGTCTAATCCAAAGTTGCCTCTATGACAGCTATTTAATGAAGTCAAATCAATGGAGAATACGCAACTTTGCATTTTTATCCTTCAGCATACACATTTGTAAACTTTTATTTCCATTGAATATAAATTGCTTTTGAGCAATTTGAGATGAAATCAATAATTTGATACAAATTCAAAAAGTAGGTAATGTTACAAAACCACAACTTTTGTTTTGTACACAAAAGCAAGGTTTTCTGTTTCCTTTGTGTTCGTTTTCATACTTAAGTGAATTGTTATTAACGTCCTAAACGAGACGATGAGCATCTAAGAACGGTACACTACAGATTTTGGTAAAGTTGGTTCCGAACTACTCTGTTCAATGGACCCCAGCGGGATTTGAATCCGTGACCACGCGCACAGAAAGCGAGCGTTCGTTTTCATACGTATTACAAAAATAAACACATTTGTAATACAAATCGTAAACTTATAATGTGAATTGGGTTCCTACATTCTCTTCTAAAATTTCACCAGTCAAATAGTTCATTAAATTCTCGGCCGATCACTTTGGTTTTGGTTTACATCACAAGAGTCTGTCATGACGTAAGGACTAAAGGGTAAATTTGAAGCTTACATATGATTCAAATCACAGAATGATTAATACTGCTCATTATTACTTAATACCCGCTATATATATATATATATATAAGGATTATCCCGAATTCTAACGTTTATATGAAACATTACTGAATACATCAAGGCACTTAAAAAAAAAAAATGTTCGGTACAATGTTAAGCTCAAAAATGTCTTTAGTCTTATCAAAACAGAACAGGATCTTTCGACTTTGACTGCGGAAATTGTCATTGCCAGAGGCGGATAAGTTTCATGAATTCAGGCACAATTTGACGACGAATAACATTCGCAGACATCTCAGCCTAGAGAAGTTCGAATGCGATAGAGTAGCCAATGTGTAAGGAAGGAAATGCGGAAGCTTGCTGAGAAACTAAAAAATAAATAAAATAAAGAGTTGCAACACAATCGTTAAACCTTCTAAACCATAGAATCTTCAATTTTTTTTTTATTTTTTTTTTTTAATAGTTTCTCACACATTTTGCATGAGAGTTGACATGTTTGCATTCGACTATTAAAATATAATTAGAAGTTTTCCTGTGTTGTTTTCGCCCCACTCAGATATATTGCACACACTTAATGATTATTACATGGCCGTTGGATCACAGTTTGATAATCACTTAACAACGTTGAACTCGGCACGTACGCCAATTCTTGTAGTCTTTGTTTGTTCTTTTCCAATAAATCTTGTGGATATTACAATACAACACTGCAGGAGTGTCACACATGTTCCTCTGCGACCGTAAGATTAGGACCATGTAAATTGGCTCTACTGAATGAGTGGTATGAAGTTTACTTACCGCCAAATATGGCAGAATAGCTGGCTTCCACTAACTGCACCATGACCGTTTCCGTATTACCGCCTTATTTTCGGTTAAGAAGAGCACAGTTAACTTTAGATGTAGCGAGCCCAATTGTACAAGATTACAGAAGTGAATTGCAGTTATGATGTGAATTTTTTAGTGATAGTGAGACCATGAACAAAAGCAGGTACTCAGTCACAAAAGTGGAATGGAATAAGAGAAGTTAGTGAAATGCATGGAACTATTATTGCACGGCTTGCAGTTATCGGTTTAGTTATAGTGTTACGATTTAGCTTCCGCATAACCATTAACTTACCCTCTTTCGCTCCCTCGGCATTAGGTCTGATTTGTGTGCACGTGTCAATTTCTTGAGGGGAAACATTGGTTTGGTAACTTCCAAATTGGCATGATATCCATTTCGCTATGTATAACACCAGCCTTGAATAGTCTATTTCGGTACATATCGTCACTTTGAAACCAGGAAGTACTATGTCCACTTTTCTCTTTTGATAAAAACTAGTTTTAAAGTTTGAAGTTTCATTTAAAGTCTGTATAATTCATTTCATTTATCACATTTCTAGCCACTTGTAGGTCGTTTCGTGAGATATTTTTGGAGTTGATACCCTTCAGCACAAGGTCTTTGACTGTAGTGTTAACTCAATTTTGCCAAAAAAGTGGATATAGTACCTTCTGGTTCCCAGGTGACAATATACTCTGTATCTAATAGTACGGCCTGACCCCTGGGTGCCTAAAGGCCATAAATAAATTAAAATACTAATAGAAGTTCATTGGGAGGGACCATTGTTCGGAAGAATTTTGTACCGTACTGAAGGCGGCTACTCGCTGTGCATACGAGTATGGAGAAAGTAAGATAAATGACACGATTTGTGTAAGGAAAGAATGGGCAGATTTATTGGTTAGATACAGATGTTATTACATTTTTTCTCAAGATCGCCGTGACCGGATCTCGAACCCGGATAGCTAAATTGGCGGTTGGGTATGTTGTTCATTACTGCACCATGACCATAGGTGTACATTTGGACCCGACCTCGCGGTTTGAGGTTGAGGTCGGACCTCGCGAGGTTCAACACCTGACCATGACACGCCAATTTTCTGTGTATATAGAACGTAAGCCACCCACTGGGTCATTGTTTCAACTAAGTCTTTTTTTTTTTTATTTTCGATATTCATTAAAATTCTCCATATTTTATAAAACGGGTCACTGAAGTCACCCTTTTTATATTTAAATTAATTCACAGCAATTATTTATTTATTTATATTTTTTAGCTTTGAAGTAAGTCAAATACATGAGTCACTTTAAGATTGTGAGTGTAGTAATAAATTAATCAGATTTCATTAACTTAGAATATTTTAAAATTAAGCAACAATTAACTGAACCCTCCCTCTTATATCCAGGTACACAATTTTTTTGAAGGACTGTACACGAGTCAGAATGTTTACAGGTCATGAAAAAAAAAGTCATAAAATTTAGTTTCAAGTGAGAAATTCAGTCAGGTAAACCTTGTAATTTTAAACTATTTTTAATTGTGCATTTGCCACTTTCCCAATTGTACAGAAAAATGTTCTCTCACACATTTGAAGCATGTTTGATATTGTGAACTTTTAATGCCGCAGCAGGATATGTTAAGAAATATAGTTAGCCAGGGGACTCATCTGTGAGTGCGAGTATGGCAATTCCGGGTTCCCTATCTGGTCCCAGTAATTCATCTTTTTGCGGTATCAAAAATCATGGATCTGGCTTCTGAGAGTTCTGTAAATAAGTTACATTTATGTTTTCCTATTTAACGAAAAAAAAACTTTTTTCTTTGTAAAATGTGTATTATTTTTTTCGTAGGTGATGAAGGTGTTAGGACGTACCGGCTCCCAGGGTCAGTGTACTCAGGTAAGGATACTATGAGCGTACGGAGTTTCTAAAATTTCTTTTCCTTTCTAACTCTTCTCAGCCTTTCGTCTTTCATTGATTAAATAATCCTGAAAATTTATTATAAATCTGTGTACAAAAGCAGTGCTGTGTTGGACTTGTAATACTGGGCCGAAGAGAAATGGAAGTTTTGGGAGCGTCCTAATCAGGGTCAGGGATAAAATTCTTACGTGTAATTAATATAGCGTGTTCCTCTTGTTTACGTCATTAATAATTCCCTGGTATCGTGAGAACAAGTAAGTGAGCTGTTGATGATTGTCTTTTTTCTTCAGTTCTTATAGCGAGCACAAGGCGGTCCTTCTTAACCTGGCCAACCTAGTTCTAACATGTAACCGTTTCACCTTTGACGACAAACACTACCTTCAGATCCGAGGCACAACTGTGGGTACGAGAATGGCACCTTGTTATGCTAATCTGTTTAAGGGCAAGTTCGAACATGATTTCCTACAAACTCAGCCCTTAACCCCACTACTCTGGATAAGGTTCGTGGATGATATCCTGATGTTATGAACTCATGGCGAAACCAGTCTCAACGCATTCCTAGAACAGCTGAACCTGTTCCGTGTTGTCCAGTTCACTTGGTCCATCTCTAACAAAACAGTCACATTCCTTGACGTAGATATCACCTTAAAAAACCTTACTACTTCCGTTCACATAAAACCTACCAACCACATGCAGTATTTACACTACTCAAGTTTCCAACCTTTCCACACCAAGAAAGCGATTCCCTTCTCCCTTGCCCTCAGAGGACAACGCCTAAATTCCACCACCTCTGCTACTGAAACTTACAACCAACGCCTCCAGAAAACTCGAGTCAACCGTGGCTACCCATCTAACGTTGTAACCAAATAGATTCGCCGTGCATCCTCACACATTCAACCCCTTCAAACCTACCGACGCTTAACCCACCGGCTTTTTTCACCCAGTTCCATCCTAAACTAACCAAGGAAAACAAATCCTACACTCTCATTTCCACATTCTCCAATCTGACCCAGACACAAGATCAGTATTCCCCACCAAACCAAGATTAGTTTTTCAGCATCCACCTAATCTTAGAAACATCTTAGTCCGTACGAATCCTTCCTCGCCACCAGCGCCCATGCATGCATGAGACCCAGATGTAAGACCTGCTCCATTTTCATCACTTCTCCCACAGTCACTATCAATACTGATAATGGCCGGTACACCCTATATCCCAAGAGTACACGCCACATCTCTAATGTTATATACATAACCTGCATGTTCTGTGATACCTTTTATGTGGGGGGGGAAACAGGTTGTGCTCTCAAGATTCGTGTTAATAACTATCGTCATTTTTGCACTATCAACAAACCGGATGCCCCGGTCTTACACACGGAGTCCCACAACACCAATTTTGATCTATCTTTCCTGGTGTTAATAATCCACATTTTACCTCCTACGACCAGCACCTCAACACACCGTCTGTGATAGAACGCCTTTATTTATGGTGTAAGCGCAAAATGTATCCTGGACTTAACCTTCAATAACTTTAACCCGTTTTCTCTGCTTTTTCAACACTTTTCCTTCCACAATCCTATCCCGGGCTTACACACTGTAGTGTTAGTAGTAATGGGGACACTTGGCTGACACTTTGTGGAAAATTGCATAATTTACCGTACCTGGCTGATAGCAAGGAGTCGATTTTCCAGGGCTGTACGTTACGCTGTGTCGCCGTATTTGTTTACAATGTGTAAAAGGCTACGGCACCTTTTTTCATCTCCTATGAAAGGCTATGACCTTTTTTTTTTTTTGCGCTCCTTATTTATAAGACTACGGCACCTTTTTTATCCCTACGAAGCTCTTTTTGCAACCCTTATTTAACATAGCAGAGATTACACAGGAATATAGCATAGTTACGCCCTCCCAACACTGTGAAATACTACGACCCTTTTTTTTTTTTTCATCCACTAGTGGTCAGAGCGTTGACTCTTGTCCACGTAGTCCCGGATTCAATCCCCGGACGGATCACCCCACTTTTCGGCGTCCACCCAGCGTCGTGAGGCAAACTGGGGAGTCACGTGAATAAAGACGTGACGACCACTTGGTCTAGAAAGCCCCTGATATGCCTGTTCGTGGTCAAAATGACGCGCAGTGCTGACCCCATGGCCGTCACTCAGGTGGACGCAGTTCCACCAACCGCGGACAGATGGCGTTAGAGAAGGCTCAGGACCTTTCGGTCTGTAACGCCAGTGGTTATTTATTTTACATGGTACTTTATAAAGTAACTTTCTACTAGTAAACTATATTATTAAAGAACACATCAGAAGAATTAATTCACATAATAATAATCGTTTATTTTAATGCGATGGTATTAATTTATCTATTGCCAGAGTTTGTATTTGGAGGAGGGGGGGGTTGGGGTCGAATGTGCGAAGTATTTCCATTACATAAAACTGTAGGAAATATGTAGTAATATAAGGCTGACATGTTTTTCAATCTTTTCAAAGTGATTGTGCTCGATCAGCATTCAACAGGAAAGAATGTATATTGTGACATCTATACTGGAAATATATGTTCAGTAATTTTTATTTATAATGTGTGTGTAATGTAAAAGTAATCTATTAAATATAGGCCTGTAACATTTTGAATAGACGTGTCAGTGCGTGGTGTACACATACCGGATAATCAGGGAAATGTGACAAAATGGTCGTTAATTAGAGAAATGCCTATTTTGGTCAGGTTAATCAGGTTTTTTTTTTGTACGTAACTGGGATAACATGTGAGACCTACCTTACAATACAAATTTTAGTATAATTCCCAAATAGAGCAAGACTAAGTTCAGGTCCTTCTTCGGTCGTTGTAAAAGGAGCAAGGACCTAAATTTAGGCTTGAAAGTATGTTGGTGCACCTTTTTTGATTTTGTGTTCTGTTTGGGAATTGTACGAGGATTTCCTGTATTTAAAGGTAGGTCTGGTCAGGCTAGTTCTGCCACTTTTCTCTCAGTTCTTGTCCTTATTGTTCTAGTCAAAGTTTGTAGTCTATAGTACTCATATGTTGCATATTTTGTCTTCCTCTCCGTTTCATTACAGTCAAAGCTTGTTATAATATTTGTCCTGTGAGACAATAATGCACTTCATAACGATAGCATTTTTTTTTTCCTGAATTAACTGTATTCTTCCCTGAATTCTTTTTACTGTATTTGTGCTTTTTGTTGATTGTGAATAAGGCGTATTTGTTAGATTTTATATATATATATATATATATATATATATATATATATATATATTTCACTTGCATTTATTTTGAGGATAAAAAAGTTCATAATTAGAAAATGTCCAGTTGGCTGGCTAGAGTATGGCGGAGATAAGAAAAACTCATGTAATTTTCATCTTGATTCTCTATTCTGTACAGAACAATTATTTACGGTTGCTATGGAGATTTTCCAAATGCGTTGTTGAGGGAAATACCAGGTAAATGTCTGTGAAAAGTTGCTGATTTAATAGAGACAGTGTGAGTAGAAGCAAGATGAAAAGATGTCCAGGAAAAAAAAACCCGCTAAACTGGCTGGTAAACCCTTCATGCTGAACTTTTGCTCTGCCACTACACTACTGCATATGCGCAAAATTTAGTCGTGTCGCTTGTAGCATAGAGAGGTAACAGTTTGGCAAGCCAAGTGAGAGATTTTAAAGTTGGATTTCCCATCCATTTGTATGTTTCAGCCAGTTCTTCTTCTTTGTAATTGCAGGTGAAGGTCGAGTTCATAGGTGAACAGAATCGGCAGATTATTCGAAACGTAAAAGGCCCTGTTCGAGAAGGTGATATCCTCACATTACTTGAATCTGAAAGAGAAGCAAGAAGGTTAAGATAGAAGCATAGCAGGCGTAAATTTCTGATTCAGGTGAGTGGATTTCTTATTTTACGTTACATAACTGTCAATAGCAATAACAGCAGTCTGCTGAATTGTTCTTGAAGATCCCTTTGACTCCTACTGGTGGTAGTTTTAACGTAGTGTAAGTTTTACTCTTCGGGACTTGTACACACTTGAGAGTGCTCGATCAGATTAAGTGAATTATTGTTCAGTTTGATTTTGAACATCATGTGTTGGTTGAAGTTTTTCATTTTCTTTTAAATTTGTGGCTCTTGTATAATGCAGGTCAAGTCAAAATGGTATGGTCTACTCGATGGATTGAATTGCTATTAACGTCCTAAATGAGCTGGTGAACTTCTAAGGGCGGGACCTACAGTTTTTGTAAAGTGGTCTCCGAACCACTCCATTCAATGAACCTGGATGGGAATTAAACCCGTGACCACACGCACAGAAAGCGTGCGCGTTAAACTCTCCGTCACCCCGAGGTCGTAGTGTACTTGTGGTGGAACCGTCCTTAATACCGATACTTTGGTCTATAAGGTTCTGGTCAGTTCTACACGGTTGTAAGACCTCAGATTGACCGAGAAATTAGGATACGCGCTTGGTTGCTGTGCTCAGGTTCAGTTCCCCGTGTGTTTGTTTGCATTGAACAGTACCGGTTCCCAGCCTCCTTCACCAGAAACTGATTTCGTTCTTTAAAGCTCACCAGGTCGCTTAAGAAGGATCCATTTGAAGAGAGAAATCGATTGGTGCTTTCCAAAGTACTTTTTATTTTATCTCGTACCAACATCGTCATAGTTTCCATCTCCTCTTTTGCTACACGATTACAAGGGTTTCCTCTATATTACTACAACTGCTAATCTGTTCCGATGTTCTACAGTGGTCCTGTGTTCGTTAGACAATCTGTTGTACGGAACAAGGAAACATGCATTTTTCTACGAGTTCTCCAGAGGCTTTTTTTGTTCGGCTTTTATTTTGTGTTCTAAAGACTTACCACAATGGCAGATAAAATATCTTGCGTATTTCCTCTAGTAAGCAATGGAAATAACCATTAATTGCACAATCATTAACCATGGAATACCATTTTAAACCAACAGTTCTCTTCATAGTAATATTACGCATCAGTACTTCGAAAACATCACTTTTCCCCGTTATATCTGGGATGGTACCTTCAACTTCTTCCATCATCCTGTTTCCTACTGCATCCCGGCCTGAGCATTAGATGCCCAAAGACAATGAATAAATTGAAAATTCAATTCTAGGACTATTCTGTATGGAATTGCCATAAATATCTTGGGTTGGTGCTATCCAATCCATGAATGAAGACAAAATCTGACTGGAAAGCGTGAAGACGCCGTTCTTGGAGAAGTAATTGCAAAAACTGATGCTGTATTGTGACCAAGTTGACACAATCATTCGGTGACTTTGTTTATTTTAGTTGTACGAAACTTAACAGAAATATTGGTCTCAAAAATTACTTCGTTATTGTGACACTGGTCACAAAACACGGAGCTTTTCTTTCAGCTGATACACGCGCGCTGTCTTCTCTAACTATTGTTCTGAATAGTAAGTGTTGTACACACCACATCATATTTAAGGATAATCTAAAGCAACGATCTTCAACAAAAGATGGCAGCACTACCACTGTTACACGAAATTTCATTGCTGCTCCGACAAATTCAAGCCTAGAGAGTTCAAACTTTCAGGGAAGAAAGTTCATAACCAATTGAAGAGCATGATCAATGCCGATTTTTAATTTTCTGTTTTGTTCATTGTTATAGGTTTCCCCTCACAACAACAGTGAAGCGATTTCAACAATGGAGGAAAACGAAAATAAAAAGTCGGCATCGATCATGCACTTGAATTGGTTATGAACTTTCTTCCCTGAAAGCTTGAATTTATAGGAGCAGCAAGGAAATTCTGTGTAACGATAAGAATACATTAGACATATACGGAGATAGTGCTGCCATCTTTTGTTGGAGATCGTTGCTTTAGATTATCCTTAACGGAATACATTGAAAGTTAAAAACACAAACACATACATATCCATTTAAAGCAAACAGTAAATGCGGACCAAACAACCGTTTCTTACCATTTCGTTTTTCCGTTGCAGTGGCATGATATAAGTGCTTTGATTTGGGTGGCAGCTATGTGGAGAACTAATGTAGGTATATCTATAATGTACCCTCAGATTCATGGAAAATGATCTATGAAAAAATCCAAGTTTGAAAAACCTGCAACATCTGCCCACATTGAACCGATATTGCTGATAAACCGAACATGTGAATCGTTTATTGTAAATGTCTTTAGTACTATAATAGTTCTGTATAGCCACATTGTGCAAGTTGGGAACATCTGAGATATATATGTATAAAATTTGTGGGAACAATATCAGGACTGAAACTTGACGATAACATAACGTACAACCAGGAATATTAAACTGTTCAAGATATGAAAAAAACATTCGTCATGAACTATGTACACTCAGCGCCAAAAGTTTGTATCCAATCGTATAATTTCTTTTCCGAATAGCTTTCGAATACATAGACCGATTTGTGTAGTTTTCTGTTGTAACTTGCTGATTACATTTTCTTTACGTAATGGGGAAACTGTATCGAAATCGTGTTATCCATTTCAAAGTTATTCAGAAAATAAATTATACGATTGGGTAGAAACTTTTGACTCTCACTGTTCAAAATAATTGTATCCTGTCATGCGTTACTTCCATACTTCATTGATCATAATCACTGAGTCAGAGTTAATAAAAGTTGTTTACAAAAAGCAGACTATTTGATATGATTCTGCACATATGATCTTCTTCAGACTTTTCATTTTATCTGTAATGGTCATCTATTTTATTTCTCTTGGAGATCTTTCACTCACTTTTATGTTCATCCTCTCTTCCCTTCACTTCTCGCCACCTTTCCCATTCGTTTTTCTGCTCTCCACTTCACTCCTAATTAAACTTTCTTTCTCTAGCTGCTTTCGTCCGATTTCCCTCTTCATCTCTATTCAAGTTTTCATCCAAATTCTTATGTTAGTCCTTCATTCGTGCATAATTGTATGCTCCATTTTCTTTTATCTTTCTTGTCTCTTTCCATTCTCATTTACTATTATTCTGCTTTGTTATGAGTTTCCTTTCTCTTCTCATGCAATTTTCTGCTCCGTTGTGAATGTTTTATATGCTGTTTTTCTTTATCCTTTTAGTCTCGCATCGTCCAGCTGTTCTTCGCTCCAGTATTTGCCTGTTCTTCGTTCTCTCATTATTATTTTTTCTGTATAGCATTCTTTGCACTTAATTGTATATGGAAGTCCTTTTCTTCGTCTCCCCTTTTTCCCTTGCTTGCTTCCTTTATTCTCACAACTTCTAAACAACCTTTTATTTTTTCCCGTTACTTCATCCATACTCTGTTCCATGCTTTCATTTTTTCTATTTTCTGTAGAACCTTTTTCTTGTCTAGTTTATTGTATTTTTTTTCACTTATCTCCAGTATTCCATCTTCTGAATGAAATTCCTCTTTGTGACAGCAGGATTCCCACTAACCTGGAAAATTCAGTCAATTCAGCGTTCAAGTAAAAAATCCAGCAGTTCATGAAAAACTTTCAAAAGTTAGGGACTGTTACGTATGTTTTTTGCTTCTCTGAACGTATTGTTTTAAACCTTCATTTTGCCACACAAGGCATTTCTTAGGTAGAAAAACGTGCTTGTTAGAGGTGATAACTGTTTCAACTGGAGACAGTGGTTTTGAATTTTCGTGTGAAACCACTTAGTCTCCTGATTTTTCTTTATGGTTATATCTCTAGTAATAATATCGCCTTTCAGCTGTACATTGCTTTCTGATCTGATACCCTCCTCTTCTTGTACATCATGTATCAACTTCTCCAACTCTCTTCCGGTTCTTCTCAAATTCGTTTCAAAAAATGCCATTATTGCTCTTAGATGACTCAAGTTTTAAAATAAATAATGTACATTTTGGTATCTCTTGAAAGAAAATAATGCTTTATTCTAGAAATAGTTTTTGGTCTCAAATCTGAGACATTATTCATGTGGGTCAACTATTTTGTTTTATCTGTACATATGTGTGTGGAAAATGCTGTAAAAGGAAGTGTTATATAAAATATTTTGTCGTTGCGATATAACTGAGATGGAAATTTCGTATTGTATAAATTATCTACATACCTGGAGAACAATATTAATTTGTCCCCTCCCTTAGTAATCTGCCGTTTCCCGTTCGTTTATTACTAGGTGAAATTTTTGGAATTTCAAATCTTTATTTTATGGCCTTTAGATACCTATGGCTCAGGCGGGAATAGGGTACGGGAAAGGATGCGTGAAGCAGTCTGCCATGGCCTATGATATCGAACCCAGGACCACCCCAATTCTACGCTCTACCAATTGAGCTACAATTACTCCGTTATTACTGTGTCTGCTAAAACAGGATTTGGACCTGAATCTATGCTTCGATGGTCTTCTACTTGATCCCTTTGTTTTCTAGAATGCAGTAGCCTTTATTCGATGCAGGACATGGATAAGAAGATGGAAAGAGGCGACAAAGATATAGGAAAGGGAGAATAAAATCATGACCTGAAACAAAGGCCTAAGCATAAGTAAAGAATAGAAAGAAATCGTGAAGAGTGTAGATGATGTAAGGAAAAAGGTGATAAACAGCAGAAGAATCAATAAAGGGAACGAAGTCGAACGAAGAAATGGAAGCTAAACGTAACAATGGTTGAGAAGGGTGAGGCTTGGACAAGAGATAACAGGGCGTTTCGTGAGGAAACCGGCAAACTTTGCTCATGTGTTCGTCACATCAAAACAAGACAAAAGTATATCTTGCACTTTGCTGAGAAATGGGCTCGTTTCCCCAGTGTTGCCAGTTGAAATTTTCGACTGTTGATGTATGGCTGGCATCACTGCTCTGCAAGAACCATAACAATACAGAAAACGTGCCATATTAAATACGTGTGTGAAGTTTGGTGCCGGTACCAACGCGCAGTGTTGCCAGCCGGACGTAACAGTCGAAAATTTCAAATCGAGCGACCCTAGCGTAGTTGGTAGCACGGTGGCTCAGCAATCTGATCCTGGGAACGATCGCAGCGGCTGCCCATCCTGACTGAGATTTTCTTCTTCAGGTGCCAGGGTAGAATCTTCGAAATAGGCCCTTTCTCATTTCCTTCCGACCTTCTTTTCAATATCCCAACGTGAGCCAGAGTTGCCTAATGACCATAAATAAAGTTAAATTCAATTCGGAAATTTCACGAGCAAAACTGCGGAATCGAGGCATTTCTCAGAAAAATGCAAGATAAACTTTCGTCTTTTTGATGTGAGGAGCTCGTGTGCAAAATTTGCTCGTTCCGTCACGGAACACCCTGTATAAAGGAGATGACCATCCGAGATGTGAGGAGTCTTTAAGAAAGCACGGACCAACTGCAGAAATCTAATGAATAGTGTGTGCTTTTTGTTAGCTCCCTTTTTCTTCTTTCCTTGTACTCAAATTATGATCCATAGAAAATTATTGTACCATACACTTCCCTTGATAACATGTTCCAATAAGTAAAGCCGAAACTTCTAGTTTAAAAATAAATATAGTGTATTTAACTTAAGGATAAGGGCATTATATATAAATATGATTAGTATAATTTTTATACACAGTTTCAGTGTTGATGTAGGTAGGCTGCACAACTACCTGTGTAATATCTATTTTCTGTTTTGTTTTTTTCCAAAGCATTTAATTGTATGTTGATTTCCGAATATCTCACACATAAACCAATAATTATATTGTTATATTTGAAACGTAAACAGTTTGTAAACGATGATCCACACGTCCTCTGTAGATTTCGATAATTCTTTGAGCATGATGTTAACTTGACAAACAAACTACCCCTGTTATCTTCTGAATTGCAGAATGGATTTTTTTTTTCTGCACGTCTTGGTCCCAAAAGTGTCCACCGTGAAACTTTTTGAAGTCCATGGGGTCCGGACTCGTCCCGAAATTCCAATATCTAGATAAAATTAGTATGAATTTAGGCGTAATTATATACGTTTCAAATACATACGAACCCTAGATCTCAAATTAACTGGTTGAACCCCGCTACGAAGCGAAATTTTGTGCTACGCTACTGTGTGGAACCCCCTTGATTTCGAGGCGATGTGCAGAACTACTAACTAATGTCAATTTCTGTTGTGCGGAGAATAGCTGGACAATTAGAGGCAAAAGTAATGGTAATGAATGCGTTTACTGTGTTTCTTTTCAAAGCAGCAGTGTCACCATGTTGTTAGCAGGCCACAACATAAGCACAAGCGGGATCATTACACCTTGACAGAAGTAAAATTGTAAAACTTGGATTATAACTAAAAAAAAAAGTTTCTTTACATATAATTCTTCATTTTAAAATAATATTAGTTTTATGGAGTTTGTTGTCCAGTGTTTGTATAAGCAGAACTCATCTTCAGTGAAACAAGCACTTATAGATTTATAAGGTAAAAATGAAAGAAGAGTCTGATCCGGTGACTGTTCTTAAGTGCGTACAGTAAGAAATACCGTAAAGAAAGTTTTTTTAGAGCGAGAACTAGCTGATGTGCCCACCCGTTGGTGCGGGGTGAGTAAGATATGTTGGCAAGTACCGATACTACTACTACTACTACTTCAACGAAGTTCTATTCAACTTCACTTCGGCTTAAATGTCATCGGGACTGTTGCCAGTTAGCTTAGCGACCGCGTATTCGACACTAATCTCGGTTATTTTGGACATTTTATTTTTCACCCCTTATCACCTCCCATGTCGATGAGAGCTGTCCTTGGACTTAAACGGCTTCGGGAGTTATCACATTTCTCACACTTTTCATCGCAGCAACCCCGAAAACTATAGATTCGACACTAATATCAGTAGTTTTCGATTATTTTTGCATATCACCCTCAGAGCTAGCGGTGCTAGGGGGTCTTACCTCCCTTCTCCCACAGTATTTCTTTCCAGATTGTAAGTGATATGTGCACCAGGCTTGATTAATATTGATCCAGGTGTTCCAAAGTTATGCTGGAACTTACACTCATACAGACACATACATATGTATGTAACTTTGGAACACCTGGAGCAATATTAATCAAGCCTGGTACACGTAAATATATTTGCACATGAATATGAGAATCGGAAGTGGCAGCGAATAAAATGATGAAAATCTGAGTGGGAGATATTTAATTTTACAGAATAGCACACAGTCTAGAGCAGTAATTCTCAACCGTTGTGCCGCGGCACACTACTATACCGCGAGATTTTCTAGGGGTGTCGCGAAACGTCTGAGACTTTGTGATTTTGCTTGTAAAAGTTATTTAAATAAGTCATTCACTATTTATTTTGAAAAAGGAACAAGAAAAGAAAAGTAGTAATGAGCTTAAACGTGTTTATGTTATAGGGAAATTATTGGTTTCTTTACGCCTTAAAAAAACAAACAAAAAAAAACTTACAATTTTAGTGACCAAGTCTCCCGCATTGTTATCATCTCATACGTTAGTGTGCTGCGGGAACGCACTACAAAGGATAGTGTGCCGCGAACAAAAAAGGTTGAGAATCACTGGTCTAGAGATACTGTGTGAAAATGTGTTACAAGATTGAAACTGGCCAAGTAATTCAAGGTCGCGGAATTTTAAGTCTGAAGTTAGATTCTACCTACCTGCTGTCATTGCTCTAGCATGCGTTGCATTCATATATTGCAGATATACCATAAAGGAAGCATTGAGATTGGCAAACTAATTCAAAAGTTGTAAACCCAATCTGAAGTAAGTTTTTATCTGTTGTTTAGGCGCTTGGCTGCGCAACAGACATGGGCATGTTTTATTGGTGGCGGTAGTGGGGAGTCAGTTGAAAAACATTAAACTACTACTACTTGATATGCTTATATCTAAAGTTTATGATTTTATGTTCAGCTCCTTCTATGCTAAGCTTTCTTTCTTTTTTTTTCAGATCTTTTAAGAGGGATATATACACACGTGTTTACCATGGATCAGCTACAGACCTTTTTCATAGAACTTTTGTTTACTGAAATGTCATAAGAATGTTTCATTTGCGTGCTTTTTGTATCTTGTATATATCTCTGTTAAGAGAAGAAAATAAATATTATTTATAAAAAACATTTATTTGTATTTACCTTCATAGTTTGTAAGAATATAATATTTTAATTACATATATTTGCTTTCTCTAGTTCCTAAATTATGGCCATTTTTATTAAATTAGGTATGTATTAGGGCCATTTTTTTGTCCTGAAGTAGTAGAAGCCCCTGCGCTTCCTATGATTGCTTCCCTGTATGTAAAACTGGTCTGAGAAATCTCTGTAGTGTGAAGCTCGTGTGTTGTGAGGTTTTGTGGACGTGTAGATATGGCCGCTGTCATCTCTTGAAAGCTGAAGAAATGTAAAGGTAATGCTATCCCTTGTATGAAGCGCTCCACATATTCTCAACCTACGGCGCTAAGTGAGGTAGGGTGGTCAGTCCCACGCTCGGCTGCCTTTACCTTCTCAGGTGCCCAGGATACTCTGGTACTCAAGTTGATAGGAGGTTGAGTGCAGGCATGAGAATACTGCGAGAAAAGTCTCCAGGGTCCTGGCCGGGATTTGAACTCTGGCCGCCCGATTCGTAGCTTTACTATAGATTAAACTTTGTTCTTTTATATTTATTTTAAATAGCCATTTTAGTGAGCTAAGTGATCCTACTGGAGAGACCAAGCACTGCTGCCGTTTTTTCGTTACATGTCCTGTTTTCTCGGCATATTGTTAATGGAACACCAAATGCCCTTTTCTCTTCTTACTAATCGCCGATAATATTAATTTTGTTTATTGTTGTTTTGACTCAATTAACTTCCAAAAAATGCCTAATAATAGAGAATAGATAAGCAGAGCGCACTCACGAGGTCATTTTGCTTAATGGTGTCTCACAATTCACTAAGTCTTTTCTTTTATGCTTTTTTTTTTTTTTCATAAATCTGGTCACCCTACATCTAGAAATTTAATTTGACAAGTATATTTGCTGTTTTTATCCAATTTACCATGTTCAACGTACTCCGGGGAAGATTACAATGAAATAAAACTATGTAGCTTGATGTGAATTGGCCTAAACAAGATAAGCCATCTGGAAAATACAAATTTATTTGCACAGCAGCACAGTGATGTACGTTGCCCGCCCTTGATTATAGGAAATTCCCAAATTAAGACAATATGTGCATTATCTCGAAACAAGCTAAAATGTCAAACGTTTGCCCAGAAGTTGATAGAGGCATAAAAATCGCTTTGTACACGCAAAGGTTTTAACAATTCAGTCAATTTAAATGTTTTTAGGGATTTAGAGCGAATGTGTGATTTAAAAAAAAAAAAAAAAAAATCAACGAATTTCATCTTTGGATTTCATTTCCTGGACAAACTTCGTACAACATCATGCGTCGATGGAAATAGGGTAACGTAAGGCGATTTGGCAGTATTTTTATAAGCGTGTTACTAAGAACGTGATGTAGGGTTCCACATTTGGCCTGTCCAGGTTATTCTGGTGTTGAGATATCTCCCACGCCGAGATCAGTGCACTACGAAACAAAGCGTAACGCTTTCGAGAAAATAGTACTAAATTACCTTACCTTACCCTACAGAGTATCAAGTGATTATAATGTAACGGTGCTGACCATCCCCACCATCTTGGTACGCACTTTCCATTGATTAACATGGGAATTGTTTTACTCATTTTATGCCTGTCAGAAATAGAGTATTCAAGTTCCGCTTTCACGAATTTGTCTTGGTGGTTATTTTGACACTTGTATAGTTTTGGTTTGTGAAATTTCTTCAAATATATAAGTGTAATGTATTATTAATAGTTTGCTATATAAATCACAACATGTCAAGGGAAAATTACACTGTTCGTATGTAAAATATTGCATTTCTACAAAATAGCATGAGTCCAAGATAACATGACGAGAAACTAGGCGAAAACAGAAGTTAAAAATTACTCTCCTGAGAGAGATAAGACGAGTAAAACAATTCCCATGTAAATCAATGGGAAGTGCGTACCAAGATGGCGGGGATGGTCTACACCCCTAAGGTGCAAAAACTATTAATGTTCTAGTAATATATGGTTCATTATATGAAAAAGTGGGTAGGTTCATGTAGTCATTGAGTGACCGTGTTAGTAGTGTACAATGTTGGGCACACAAGTTTAATTTTGGGACCAACGAGTAGGCAGAGCAACGTCCCGATGTTTCAGGTGTCTTATTTTTTTTTCTTGCTTTCCGTGAATTTGTTTTATTTATTGGTTTAGATATATCTTTGATCTGGCTTATTGTATTCTCAAATATGGTGTAGATTTTTTTCATTTTCAGTATCATCTTCCTCATTTATATCAACGGTTTCTGATTGTTCTGGGCTTTTTATTTTAGGCCCAGGAGTTGTAATGTAATATAATCATTATCCCCTTTAGCTTTATGCAGTTATTTGAATAATCAAATGTAACTTCTTTGAATTCTTTTAGAAAATTCTGACCAAGTATCAAATCCATGGGAAGCTTTCTTTACTTGTCCATAGAACTTTTGTTTGCATGGGAATTTGCTTGCAATCGCAGTGGTCGTGTATCTATTTCATGTTGGGGTTGGATTTCTAGTTGCGGTGCAGGACAACTACACAGAATTGAAGGGCACCAGGACAGTGCTCAGTACTTACACATCATGATTAACATTATTCTGTCCCAAAAATGTCTGCACACAATCCTGAGTTTACTATCAATATTTTATTAGAACTAATTCTACTCATTATTGAAGGACGAAATGATCTTCGGTCTGTGAAAGTTAATTTCTGTTTTGCTCTACTGAAATTTGGATAATTGATGTAAAACGAAAAAGGCGGGAAAACCACTTGGATTGAGCCTTAATGCAATAATTAGGCTGAAAAATAAGTAACAAATTGTATAAAATTTGATTTTAACAATTTTTTTTGAGTGAAGAGCTTGATAAAATTTAGTAATATTTAGACCTACCGACCGAGTGTATGCATGTAAAAAAAAATAATGGCCCTAAATCACACTCCTCCTCTTCTACGGATGTTCAAACATGTTCTTTGCGAAAAATGCCGGATTTCGGGCTTAGTCTCAGATGGGTCCTCATGAAAGAGTCTGAAATTTGGTATTCAGAATACTTTGTATGTGTCAAACTCAGCAAAATTTTCAATTATTATTTCCAAGTAGTTTAGTAGTGCAAGTGAATTTTCTCCGCCGTTATACTATGCCAATGCAAATGTGGTATCTGTTAAGCAGTCGAATATAAGGCTGCAATCATTTGTAATGTCTATTGTAACCTACCAATAGAGTGTCTGTATTCAGAAAATCGTTTGGTTTAATTGCATCCCTTTATTTCTGCGGGGTTTTTAACATGATCTTTCGTCGAAAATACAGGATTTCGGGCTTAAATATCTAATAAAAATAAACGTCCATCTAGTGTGAAGGAAGCCTTGTTAGTGCTCAACCCACAACCAAAATTGCATTTTTTATTTCTAATTGGTTTTGTCAGTGCAAGTGGATTATATGTATACATGCAGCTTCATATTACTACACAGCTTGAAAGACGCAATTTTAACTCATGAACAACTTTTTCTTGACCAAACTACTCAACAATAAAAATTGCCATGTTTACTGTGATTTGAGCACATACGCTCAAATGACAGTCGAGACCAAATTTCCGATTTTTTTACGATGACCCATCTAAGATCATTATAGCCCCAAATCTGGCGCATCGCGAAGAAAATCCGCTTCTATTAACCAAACAAACCATTACAAAATCAAGGTTGCAATTTGTACTGTTAATTGGTCCCATACAAAGCTTCTTCGGCACCACATTTCAGATTTTTTTTTCCTGAGGGCGCATATGCAATATTTAAGCCCGAAATCCGGCATTTTTCGCAAAGGGCCATGTTTGAACTCTCGTAGAAAAAAAAAAGTGGTTTAAACCAGAAACTCTTTCGGGAGGTCTAAACATGACAACATTTTGCAGAATTTTATTCAACTCCTTCACCCCAAACACTTGGTTTAAAAGTAGAATTTTATGCAATTCTTAACCCAGTCTAATTTTTGGAATGAAGTAATTAATTTTAAAAGACGGGATTCCACATCTTCGAAGTGCACTTCAAGAGCTACCAAATGATTTTTAATTCAGCTATCTAATTCTTCTAGTTTTTTAAATATGCAGGTACATGTCTACGGGGGTAAAAAACGCCAGCCGCCATGTCGGAAATATGGTTGCCCCGGTAGATACAAAAAGCATAACATTTCATTAAAAATCGTTCTGATAACTTCAGGCATGTAGAAACCCACATACGAAAACTAAAATTTTGATGTAACCATTTTCTAAATTTGTCCAGGAATGACCCAGTTTTACTATCACCAATCTAAACTCTCTGATGTTATATTTTACTTATGTCCTGAAATGCTTGTATGGATACATATAAAACTGGTTATTATTATTTTATCTAATTATTCATGCTTTGAGGAATATATCATTACATAAATATACATTTTCCAAAACGGGACTCGAACCCACGACCTCACGATTAAAAGCCACGGGCTCTACCACTGAGCTAACATGAACACATTTATCAACTTCTTTCTGATAGAACCAACATGACTGAATTTTCGGTGTTCAAGACAATGACATATACGATACAAATAATGTTTTTCTGTACTTTCTCTTGTTTATTGTACTATTAATGCGAGAACTAAATTTGCTGTCTTAACTTCCAATGCATATGTGCTTTTACGTATGGAAACGTAGGTGACAAAACGATCACGTGCTCAGATGTATGGATGGTTTCGAAATTCTGTATCATTACGTATTTTAATGAATGTTACTTTTTTCTACACTTCGTAACATTTCAACATGTCTTATTACACTTAAAAAGAAAATAAGCCAAAAAAACATGTGCACATGTTTTCCCAATTGCGAAGGTTCATCCTTCCTTCCAGGGCTCGAACCTGGCATCTTTGGTTTACTGTTTCCGAAGATACCCGAAGTCGGGCTAGAGAATTTTCTGCTCAAAACAGCCTAATCAATGCGGTCAACTTTTTTGGAATAGGCTGTACTTATATAAGCATTGGTTTCAGTATCAGTATTCGGCAACATAGGCTCTATTACTTCTTCCATTGGTGTTTCAATAACATTTATGGATTGATTGTTTCTGATATTAGATGGAATTGTATACTGAAATAGTTTATTGCTGTATTGAGATTCCTCTATTGAATTTCGATTAGTTATGTTTGGCCTATTTGCTTTTCTTTGATAATTTCTGAAAGATGATCTTTCTCGATCTTGTTGACTTGACTTCGAGCATAGTTGAAATAATTATTTTGATAATTTTGTCTACGATCATACGTTTCAGTATTTGATATTCTTTCTTTATTAGAATTAGATCTTTCAGAACTATTAGTCTTGTTTCGAAAATAATTTAATCTGCGTAAACTTAAAAAGCAAATCGTTAATGGTAAGACAATTCGATAAGGACATTCTTTCTTAATATGAATAGGTAATATCTCCAAGATATTAAGTATTTCATAATCAGAAATAGTTTCGTCAATATATCGAAACTTGGCAATCAGTCGGAGTGCTTGCAATTCATAATTGTCAGATAGATTCCAATTAATTTTTGTTTCTATTAGCTATTTTTTCTGTTTTTCAAGGTTTTCATGGCTGCAATAGTATAAAAGAAACCCTTGACAAAACTCATAAGAGGTCTGTATATATCTTCTACGAAACAGAAACCATCCTTTAGCTGCATCTTGCATTGCGTTGTTAATTAAATTTAACATGCTTGGGTCAGAAATGTCTAAACTCTCTATGAATGATGCGAATATAATAAGATATTCTTTAGGGCTTTGTCTCGTGATATTACCAAACCATCTAAGTATGCTAGAGTAATCTTTATGCTTAAGAGTTCTTCTGGGAAGCCTTGATTTATCTTTAAACAATTCATATAGAAATCTGTCATGTTCGTAAGTAATATTCTCTCTATAATTGATATCATAATTCACACGGTAATCTTTTAATCTTTCAGGAATCCATCTTTCATACGTTCTATTAGTAATAGGAGACTGAGGTTGGTACCGATCAGGATTTATCATTTCTCTATATTCCATGTAATCTGTTGGAACATCAAACTTTGGTTCAATTTCTACATAATTAAATGATTCCTTCCAATAAAATAGTTTTAATCTCTAACGAAATTTCAGTGATTTGACTTGATTGTGTTTCTAGCATCAGTTCAGTTGAAGCTATATGGTCATGTATCTTCTTATCCACATCCAATGTGATTGATGCCATTTGTTGCTCTAGTACATTTACTTTTTCTTGAAACCTAGCTTCTAACATGTCAATTTTATCTTCTAATCGTTTCTGATTAGTATCTAATTTAGTAGATATCAAAGTTTGATTTTGAAGAAACTTTCCCTCAAGATTGTTGACCATCAAAGTTTGTTGTTTCAGATGATTTTCCAATTTAACAGTAAACTGGGTTTGAAGATATTCTTCTAATTTGTTCGCCAGTTCATCAGAACTGGTTTTAAGTTTTTCTACTAATTCTCTTTGCATCTTTAAATTCTCTTCTTTGAATGCTTTAAGCAATATATGTAACATTTCGTTATTTGAAGCTCCATCCTCCTTTGCTGTGTTTGAAAAATAATCTCTTCTATCTCGTATATTACTACCAATACTTCCTTCCAGGGGTGGAATGGCATTTTTTTCCTGGGTACACGCTGTTTCATAAGATTTCTGCCAGACTATTCTCGGTCATGCGATAACTTCAATTTTCCTGGAACAACAGGAACGAAAAAAATGCGCGGTTGCATAACAAACAAGAGTAAGAATTACGTACATCAAAAAAGGTTCGGTGCGTTTATCAATAGTGAGAGAGAATGCTATTGCCCGGTTCGATAGCCATGATTACGTATATCATCTCATCTCGCACGGAAAGTCTTCTTATCTATGCTTAATTTGATCTACCTCTACTTTAGAGAATTTATGGCAATCTTCTGCTTCTCTTCGGAGTCCCTTATGCACCCACTAAACAATTTTAGAATATACATTTTAGATACATCAGGTTTGAAGTCTTCGAGATGAGATAATTCTTGCATTGGAGTTTGAAGCCTAGAACCTCGGAGCCATCACAGTCCGTATATACTGTTGGGGTTCTTATTATTTTGTGCTCATTAGGGATCGAAGCCCTGGACTTCAATATGCACTCCCTTTAACTTGTGCATAGTGGCCAGAAAGTCTTATATTTGGGCTGATATGTGTGGCAAATTTAGTGGAAGCCAATTGTGTAGCTTTTCAAGCTAGAAAGGACTTCAGGTTTCATGAGTAGTTCTCAATCCCTAGTAGCTTGTAGTTGCTTGCCTTTGTACGCTTTTTTTAGTCTAAGTGCTTCCAGGCACTATATTTTGGATTCCGAAGTGTGACGTTTGTTCACCTGTCTCTCAAACACACGACTATTATGTCAATTAATCGAGAGAAGTTCTCTTTCGTATATTTGTTATTTGGCATTTTCCGTTTCTTTCTGAATTCATATGTGCGAGTATTTTGTCCTCTTGAACGGACTTCGCCGTTACGTATGTGGATTTCCATTGTCTGAATTTCCTTACAGAAGTATTATAAGGAGATGGTTTATTTTCTCCGTGTTTGTAGTCAAAAGTTTAGGGCATTTCCCTGGGTACTAAACTGTATCTTCAGTAAAATTTGTTTGTTTGCTGCTGCAATATTGTGCTGCTATGTTTAGCTTCAAGCGTTTGAAGTTTGATGTACACCACAAATTGTATACTGGCTTGATTGTCATTCCCAAGGGGCTTAAATAATTTATATAGAGAGTTTATATTTAGTATATGTGAGTTTCTTACACAAGTTTGCTACTGGTAATTTTCATCTCCCGAAAATATATTCGGTATTCATGATTTGATCATCTTTCCAGGTGCGCACCTTCTCCCTTCAACCAATGTGGCTTGCAGTATTTTGTGATTGGATTTTGTTTTTTGATTTAGACTCGGTTGTATGTTCGTTATAACTATATGCATGTGTAATATTTGAGTGCGTGTAACTAAGCATCAGCGTAGTCCACAGTAGTGGCTAATAATGGGCGTTCTCTTTGTAACTGCAGTTTCTTTGTAATAAGTTTCACATGGGTAATAGTGGGCACCGTTTTTTCATTGTTTTAGAAGTTCAGTTCTGGAAAAGGACCAGACTTTTGTGTTTAGTATGTTCGAGGGCACAAAAACCTAAGCGTACTGTATCCTAAACAGAGTGAGTTTGTTTTATTCTTTGTAGTTGTTGTTCATTTGTGTATTGTTTGTAACACTGAAGTATTCGGGAATATTCCACGAATAATCCTTGAATCCTTAAGATTCAATGGATTAAGTTGTGCCTATATCATTTTGTGCAGAACATCACCACAGAAGTGGTATAGCAAGTGGTCAACTTGCTTTCTTTACTTGTCTAGTTTTAGTGTTTGGTCTAAACGGCAGGTCCTTTCAGGTTAGGTTGTTCTTCTCCGTTTACTATTTGTTTCAGGAGGCAGAGTGAAACAGTTTGTTTTAACCAAATATTTTTTGAACAATATTTGTTTTATAAGTACTGTCTTGATTTATCAACTTGTGGGTTTCGTAAGCACGGGCAATAGTGGGTAAGCATAGAGTAATCAAGCGAGCAATTTGTTTAATCAAGAGTTTAGCAACCTTCAAGGGGTCTTAGCTATTTTTGTGTTTACAAATATTAAACGTTTCCTATAATTTTTGGGCGTGTTTGCCAAGTTCCTGTGGGGATGTTTATATTTTTGTCCCTGACAGGAATCGATTTAGTGTTCCCAGAGTTTTTGTTGGGTTAGTTGCGCCTTCTATTGAACAAAAAGGTTGGTAATAAAGTAAACTGCAAAATTATAGTATTTGTAACTAACTTCAGGTGACAGTCAGTGTGAACCCTTGAAGGTTACTCACCTCCTGATTTAAAAAAACAATAAATCACTTGCTTAGTCTATGGATTACGGAACTCACAAGTTGATCGCCGCAGTAACAAACGTTCGCCATAGGATTGGGTAAAATCAAGACAGTACTTATAAAACAATTATTGTTCAAAAAATATTTGGTTAAAACAAACTGTTTCACTCTGCCTCCTGAAACAAATATTAAACGGAGAACAACAACCTAGCCTGAAAGGACCTGCCGTTTAGAGCAAACAATAAAACTAGACAAGTAAAGAAAGCAAGTTGACCACTTGCTATACCACTTCTGTGGTGATGTTCTGCACAAAATGATACAAGGACAATTTAATCCATTGAATCTTAAGAATTCAAGGATTATTCGTGGAATATTCCCGAATACTTCAGTGTTACAAACAAAAACACAAATGAACAACAATGACAAAGAATATAACAAACTCGCTCTTTTTATAAAGGATAGGATACTTTACGCTTAGGTTTTCGTGTCCTCGAGTATACTAAACACCAAAGCCTGGTCCTTTTCCAGAACTGAACTTCTAAAACAATGAAAAAACTGTGCCCACTATTACCCATGTCAAACTTATTACAAAGAAACTACAGCTACAAAGAGAACGCCTATTATTATCCACTACTGTGGACTATGCTGATGCTTAATTACACGCACTCAAATATTACTAGTGCATATAGTTAACAAACATATAACTGGGTCCAAAACAAAGAACAAAATCCAATCACAAAATACTGCAAGCCACAATGGTTCAAGGCAACAGGTGGGTACCTGGAAAGATGATCAAATCATGAATACCGAATATATTTTCGGGAGATGAAAATTAACAATAGCAAACTTGTGTAAGAAACTCACATATACTAAATATACACTCTCTCAGTGTTGTACTGTTGCACAACACCTAGCTCATTCTTATTATTTAATTTGCATTTCAATCACTCTAAAATATAGAATATGTAATAATATTCTATCACTCGATGTTAAAAATAGCCAGTTTCCTTTTAGAAAAAGAAAAAAAAAAAAAAAAATACTTCACAAGTTCACAGTTTAATCTTGAGTGTGCAATTTTCCTGCAAGCCTCTGAATGCCAGATGATGAAATAACATCTCGTATGGTAATACCATTGGTAGAAAGCTGTTGCAATCTTAAAGTCACTACTCTTTTTCTTCCCTCCTTAGGTTTCCATTCCATCCAATCGTGGCGCGCATCACCACGCAGGCTAAAGGCGTCTGCTACTGATCTTCATTTACTCGCAGTCTCTACTCTCTCTCTCTCTCTCTGTGTGTGTGAGAGAGAGCATGTATGTTTTCCTGCCTTTGAATGTTACCACAGAATCCTGAATCTCACAAGCGACACTCGTGCTCTACGTAAGGATACTGGAGTGACTGCTTAGTCCCGCAAGATAGACGCCAGAGCAAATATTTAAAGTCGTATCTCCACTTCCAGTCTAATCCAATGTGGACCAAACTTTCAGTTCTAACTCAATTTTATACGCTTCTTATCGCCATGTGGTCCGTTTTTTTTTATTACTATCCCGCTTTATATTCACATGGCACTATATGGCAACCACGCTGTTTACTCTAGAGAAATTTCCGAGTTACTTTTGGAAATTTTCAGAAACTGTGGAGAAATTATGTTCAATTTACACATTTCTTGACAAATTAAAGCTATGTCTTCACAAACTGTCTTCAATCCACTCGGCAGAAGAATTTCGATCAATGTCAGAAGCTATGGGCTTATTCGACTTTATCGTTCCAAATAGCTTGGAGAAAACGTTTAGTGAATCTTCAAAGTTTCTAAAATTGATATTAACAAGATCAATAAGTAACAAATTTCTAGCCACGAAATATTGTGACAAACTATGAAATTCTCAAAATTATAGCTAGGCCTACGGCATTTTTCTAAGTTTTCCCAAAATCGTAACTAATTAACTTAAAGCCCCTTTATTTGAAAATCTGGTCACTTCTTCTTTTGTGTATACGTTACATAATTTAATTCTACGTTGATTGATTATGACTGATTAGCTACCTAATCCTCTCTTACCTGAAAGTCCAGGTACGCAGCCAGGGGGGGGGGTCTGAGTCCCTGTAAATTTTCCTTACCCCAATACAAATACTTCACTCTCTATAAAAAAAATTTAAGCCCCTTGGGAATGACTACCAATCCAGTATACCATTTGTAGTGTACATCAAGCTTCAAACACTTGAAGCTAAACATAGCAGCACAATATTGCTGCAGCAAACAAACAAATTTTGCTAAATATACAGTTTACTGCCCAAAACTTAATAAAAATATGTACTAAAAACCAAATGAGACAAGGGAAATGCCCTAAACTTTTAACTACAAATACGGAGAAAATAAACCCTCTCCTTATAATACTTCTGTAAGGAAATTCAGTCAATGGAAATCCACATACGTAACGGCGAAGCCCGTTCAAGGGGACAATATACTCGCACATATGAATTCAGAAAGAAACGGAAAAAGCAAAATAACAAATATACGAAAGAGAACTTCTCTCGATTAATTGACATAATAGTCGGTTTTTGAGAGACAGGTGAACAAACATCACACTTCGGAATCCAAAATATAGTGCCTGGAAGCACTTAAACTAAGAAAATTAGCATATAAAGGCAAGCAACTACGCAAAAGTGCTGTTAACATTCTATTCAACCTGTAAATTTTCTATTGGTAGAACCGTCTTTACACATAAAATTCGTTTTATTTTTATTTTACCCAATCCCGGCTGTTATTTTGCAGGCTCGAGAGAGTCGTCTCTGGTATATCGGGAAAGAATTGATTGTTCTTACAATAGAATTTTCACCATAAGGTGTAGTTACAGCAATAATTACCGTATTTGCCGGCGTATAGGACGCACCCTCTTTTTGAGGATGATTTTCGGGGGGAAATGTCATATAGGTTAAAATTCCATTAGATTCGGTACTTTCGGAGGACAATCTTAGGTCAGCAATATCTTAGACCCTACATTCAATGTTACAAAACAAATGTAACGGAAAAATAGGCGGTGAAATACGACACTTCAAATTCAACAGTATTGTTAATGTCTCTACACAATATTGCTAATAGTTGTTTGTATTTGCCGGAGTATAGGAAGCACCGGCGTATAAGACGGCAAATACGGTATTTACCACACGAGAAACACGTGTTAAGCTTAATGTAAAGCCAAGATCTCCAACAAAATATGGCAGCGCTATCTCTGTATATGTCTAATGTATTTTTATCGTTGCACGAAATTTCAATGCTGCTCCTACAAATTCAAGCCTAGAGAGTTTTAACTTTGAGGGAAGAAAGTTCATAAGCAATTCAAGAGTTTGATCAATGCCGATTTTTTTATTTTCGTTTTTCTTCATTGTTGAAATCACTTGATTGTTGTTGTGAATATCAAAACCTATAACAATGAAGCGGTTTCAAGAATGATCAGAAAAGGAAATTAAAAATCGGCATTGATCGAATTCTTGAATTGGTTATGAACTTTCTTTGCTGAAAGTTAGCACTTTCTAGGCTTGAATTTGTAGCAGCAGCATTGAAATTTCCTGCAACGACAAAAATACATTACACATGTACGGAGGTAGGGCTGCCATCTTCTTTTTTGGAGACCGTTGCTTTACATTAACCTTAAATGTTTATTTCATCTGTTATTGCCAATGAGCTCTATCTAAAAGCGATACTAGACTGACTGCTGCAATTGAACAGTTCATGAATATGAAGCCACGGAACGGACTGGACATTTTAATCTCGTTTGCGCACTCCACTCCAAACCAATATGGACCAAATATTTCGCTCTAATTTTTAGCTTTCTTTTTTCATTTCATATCGCTGTGTGGTCCGTTTTTATGTATGTCTTTATTCTTGAAAAAATAAATAAATTAAAATAAAACGTAAATATTATTTGCAGTATTTTCTATTATATATAGAGTACACAATTAAATGAATAACTCAGGAATTAAGACAAATAAAAAATGGAGCGCATAGCTTTAAGAAGCGTATAAATCTAAGTTAGAACGAAATTTGGTCTACATTAGATTAGACTGGAAGTTTAGTTTATTGTCTTGTTTTACATGGCGAAGTTAAGGCTGAAAGAACCTTATCTATGACTTGACCATGTAATAATGTTTCATACAAGAGTAAAATATCAAAATAATAATAATAATAATAAAAAAGACTATGGAAAATATAGATTCGTTACTCTAAGGCTGTAACCTTTTTCTCAACCATGATTTTTATCATCGTAACAATCTTAGTACCGTCAAACAGGGCGACTTGAGACAGTTGTTCCATTTTAGAATTTACAGTTAGTCCCATCGATAACTGATACAGATTTCGCGCACAATCGTCAGTTGTTGCATTGTGGTACGAACGAGAAGTATTCTGAGTGAAGATTTTGCAAGTCATGTACCTGTATGGCTTCTAAAAGTTGATGTCGAATTGTGTAAGAAAAGTTAATTGTTGAAACTTTCATCTGTGGGTTCTATAATTTGTTCCATCGGAAAATAAATTCTAGGTGTGTAAGTTGAACATATATCATATAAAAGAAAATGAAGAGTTAGTGTTTATATTGTGTTTTTTACGCGATTGCGAGCCTGGTTTATAGTTTAGAGTGTACCTCAGGAAAACATGAAAGGGGCTACTTTTTCCTCACATTGGACTGATTGTACTGCAGATTTCCTGAAATTGGTTAGATTTGGCGAGAGCACAACAAAGCAACTTAGAAGACGAATTGATGTACCTGGGAAGAGTGTTGGTGAATATTCAGAAATTGCTAATGATAAAGAAGAGATCAACATGTTGGAAGTGAATTTTCTAATTTGGATGAGGCTCTACACCAAAGGTTTGTTCGGGTGGTCTGCTCGATATTCCACTCTCTGCACTGGATGTGTAAGTCAGTACAGAACTGTGTTAATTGTTTTACGTCATAGTGTCAATTCGCACAATCCCGAGCAGTTCTCGCTTGAACGAGCTGTTGCATATTTCATTCTGCTAGCAAGTAACGTCATCTGTTATCCCTTCTCTCCCACATACACAGAGAATGCAGCACGACTCTCAACTGTCTGCACCCACCTGCACTCGCTCACGACACGGATCACACTACCTGCACAAGTGTCTGCCATCCGAACAGTTGAAGTTTAACCTGCGACATCCACTCGAACACGAAAGTGCGCACTCGTTTAAGCATGCAACCCGCTTGAACAAGCTACAGGATAACAGCAACAATGGAATTATTAAAGAAGTCACAAATACAAACACAGTTGTTTCAGTAGAAGATACCAGCTTGTTTTCAAACTGGAGAATTTGTATTTGTCAGTTTTGAATCAGACAAAGGACGTGACTTGTTTTTTCTAGCCAGAATATTTTAATCGAGGGAGATATTGTGACCAGTTTTGTTAAAGAAAGTGCAACGGTGGAAGGAGTTTACATATATCTAACAATAGAGAACGTATCATCCTTCCATGGGCAAGATATTGTTAGCACGCTGAAGCCACCTACAGTTTTAAGGCACGCTGTTTTGTTTGATTTGCTCACGTTTACTTATTGGTTTTATAGTGTGCAAGTTCAATAATATTAATGTACCGAATACCATACTGTATGTTTACTTTATTGAAGTTTTGTACATTTAAACCATATTGAAAAAGTAATTGAAAGCCCAATTTCTGTCTCAACTAATCCCAATAGCCACATTGTTTGAGACTAACCAACGAATAACGTTTATGTCTTAAGTAACCCCAACTAACGAGGTGACTTGAGACAATGCGTTTCAGTTTATAACTAATGTGTTTCTGTCGAATAAATGTTGTTAATACCATATATCCGATTCCGATCATAAATGAGTATTTGCACAAATCCATATCAAATACCCTTCGAAAACGAAATATAAAGTGTCTAAACCTGAGCAAACATTCAAAATCTGTCTCAAGTCACCCTGTTTGGCGGTAATCTAAACAAAGCATAACACACTTGTTATATATAATAGATGTCATAATATAAACATGTTTTTGACCGTAAAAGTGAAGAAAAAAAATAATAAATTTGACTTGTTCAACTTCTACCGTCATTACTATTATGATCCAACGCTAATGCATTCAGTCCATTCTCTATGCAAAATTAATTTCATTGTCAAGTTGTCATTGTGTACTGTGTAGTGTGCACTGTTCCATGCGGCACATGTTGTATTGTTTACTTTATTTGTTTGTAATGTGGAAGTGAGGTGATTTATATATTAATATGCGGAACTATTAATTATATAGCAACTATTTGTGTATATTTTATTGATCGAGCTGCAAACTATACCCAAATCACAAATTAACGTATACATGATGGCATCAGAACAAGATGGTAGGTAGATGTTCGACGGCAATATGTAAATGCATTTAATAACAATACTATGTACGAGAGGGTTCAATAAATCCGAGATTTAATAAAGCTGTTTAGAAGGAATTGTGTGGTCCACAAAAGTATATATATATCTTATATTATTCGTTTCAGTTGCGTAGAATGCTTATTATGTGAGTGCAAGGAAACTAGAAGTACGCCTACGTAGAGCGTATGTTTCTTTGCACTTTGATTTACATCGGATTCTGCATTCTACGCATTCAAAATAACGAAAGGAGGCTACATTCAACGCAAATGATAGAAGTAGCTGCGTCAAAAAACAACAAAAAAAAAAGTTACTCAGAAATGTGATTGGTATTTATATAGTAGTGCCGGACCAAACCAAAATCACTAAAAACACACACATTACACACTTCCGGCAACCAAAACCGTGTTCATGGGAGGCGTAGTACAATCCCAAAACATGCGCCCATTTGAACACAGCCTTCGTCATCCACATAGCAACAACTGTAACTTCACGCCAAATAGTCCCTTCCGCCACCACATTGTAGTGCGTCTTAAAACACCTAAATAACTAAGTAGAACAACATTCTTATTCAATTTTAATGTTACCCACAATTACAATTTCGCTCCCATTTTATCACAACACTCAATTATCTCAGTTCATCCTGTCAAATTCGTGCGGCACTACTATACTTAACCCGTATCGGCCATATGTAGACTTCAAGCGTTTTTGTCAAAGAAGAATTATCTGTTGATAAAATTTACTTTATCAACTCCAGACTTGTCAAGTTATGACTAATATTATACACACTACGTAACTCGTTTTGAAAAAAGCTCTCTGTATCACTTGCATACGCACACTCCGACAGGTAGCGACAGAAAATCTGTTGCTGAGACAACAGTATAATAATTCGTAAGTCCGGTTAGCTATATACATACATCCGCGTAAAGGACAGGCACGGCTCGAAGTTAACTTTTGGTAGCACTGACACTGTACTGGTTCTACAAAAATCTTCCTGGCCCTTTTTCGGATCAGTAAATAATTTTGATCAGCGTATTTATTTTGTTTTCTTTAGTCCACAATGGTTCGTGGTACCCTCAAATTTTGCAACGTTACTTTAGCTCATTTCCCGATGTCATAGAATGATGAAATTTTGCCCAGCGACGTAACTTGGGCGACAATACAATATTCCTTATGGATTTCTGGTCGCCGTATCTGTAATAATTATTTACCAGGGGATGAGTGGTATAGAACATACAAATGAATAAATATCTTGCGGAAGTTCGGGTAGATAAAGTAAATTTTATCTGAAACTACTACTTGGAAGATAGCCTAACTATACACTATGCAACATGTGTCAATTTTTCGCTTCATTATAATTTTGGAATTTGTCTCACAAAAGACCTGCATAATCAGGTTCCCCCCTTGTACATAGTAAAACTATCTTTTGAATGCGTCTCTAAATTATGTTACTCTTCATTATTTTTCAAATATTTTTAAAAAAAATAAAAAAGTTAACGTACTTGAAAAAATTAGGGTAACTGGTTGTTGTGGCTATGTAATGTTACATGAAAAGTAGTTCCATCAAATAATTCAACATTATTTCTCTAATAATCTCATATTAATGCCGAATTAATTATGTTATGAAGTCGAGAAAGTTAGTTTTGTTTCCTTTAAGATTCAGTAAAGTCAATTTTAATCAAGTTTCACTTCATTTGTCGTAAAATTTACGGACTTTTTACCATTGTGGATGGGTTTTCTGTGCGACTAAACGTTGGTTCTTTTGTTGGGATCGTTAGTTGTTCCCATTTACGAGGAAGTCCATTTTAGAGTAAGCACGGCAAACTGAGCTAATCTAACCTAACAAATCGGAAGTAATAAGTAGAAAATAATTCCGACAATATTGAATTAAAAAATTCTATTACAAAGGGCTTTGCGAATCCAGTTAGTATAACTGGTCCACCTTACAAATAATATGCTAAAATTTTGTTTTTCTGGAGCATAGGGTCACAGATGAGAATCCTTACTTAAGCAGTTTCCCAGCGACCATAGTTCATTCGGTAGAGCGTTGGCTTAGCCATCGTAAGGTCCTGGGAGCGATCTCAGCCGACGTCCATCCTGACTGAGTTTTTTTTCCCAAGGTTTATCCTGTGACACCAGGGAAATGCCGGGATGGTACCATCATAGTAGGCCCTGGTCTATTACATTCCAACATCCTCTTCTGAACCTAACATGCCTAAAGGCCATAAATAAATTCAAATTAAAGAAGCAGTTAATTTGTTCTTAACCAGCTTTAACTTTGATCACATCAAGTACGTCACCATTTGACGTAAAATAAAAAAAAAAAATACTAATAAAACTCACCTCAAAAGTATTAATATTTTACTGTTTTGTACAGACCGCTCTACTTCATTGGACAGTTTACAATAACAAAAATCATTAAACGATAATGTTATAATCCCTATAGATCCATCTTAGCGGTGGTTGGAAGGGAGACCACTTTGGAAGCAGTGAAAAGTGCCTATGCACGAGGACATACATGACGTACGTAGTTTGTTTATATTGTCATCAGGCGATGTGATATGCCTACTTCCCGCCGTGTGCTTACCTCGTGGCCAGTTTAAACCATACCACGCTGCGATTTACAATTTCTCTTGTGTTTCACCTTTTAACCTTCCGAGGAAGTCCAGTGGAGTGGACGAGATATTGTTAGTGTAACCTAGTTATGGGGTTAGTGTATATCTTTTAGCTACGATAAGTTAATTTTCAGGTTATTAAATCATCGAAATATTGAAGCTGTGGTTTGTCCTATATAAACATACTCCACTGGTATTGTTATCCTTTCTGTCTTACGAAGTCCTCCGGTTATGTATTAGCGAGAGAGATAAGGTAAGGTAGATAACATATAAGGTTATCTGGCATGGTAACAGATAAGGATGATAGAACAGATAAGGTGATAAACTGTAGCTTGTTTAAAGAAATTCGGAGTAAAAACAAAAAAAGATAACGTGAGCGATTAGACCGAATACTATGCAAGGCATGGACATATCACACCAGAGCGGCCGTGGCTCAGTTGGTAGAGCGTTCGCTTAGTAATCGAAAGGTCCTGGGAACGATCCAAGTGGCCGTCTATCCTGGCAGCTTTTCCGAGGTTATTTTCTCAGTCACAATGCAAATACCAGGATGGTACATACAAACTAGGCCCTGGCCGGCTACATTCCAGTATCTTCCACCGCATCTCGGCGTGAGCTGTAGATGCCTGAAGGCCATAAATAAATTCACATTGACATATCATGGAGGGTATCTCGGATCTTCCTGTCAGTATATCCTTAAAAAGTACTGCAAATTAAATTGTAAAGATTGAACCAGCAAGAAAATTGATTAATAACATTTGCAACCAGGTTTGTTTAATTTTAAACTGGCTGTTGAGTGACAACTTTGTGAACTGTATTCCTTGCTCATTTGTCCAGCTTTCCGTTTACTGTCAGCGATAATAGTTTTAGTGTAGTATATGCTTATTACCACGTTTTTATTAAATCGCTTTCTTGTCTGTCTGTTCGGTACAAATTTTGCAATCGATTTTAAACCAACTTCCCGATGAGCTAGAGACTGGAAACTTTAAACATAGCTCAGAACTGGATGACAATGGAATATTAACTTATGATATTTTGAAAAAAGTCGCCATCTTGGATCCAAAATGGCCGCCAAACCCATTGTTGTATAGAATACACAGCCTAAACCTAATCAGCGAAGTGAAATTTGGTATGAAGGAACATTATCACTAGTAGGTTACGAAAATATTACCAAATTTCTCCAAAGACGCCATCTTGGATCTAACATGGCGGACACAAAAATTCATTTTCCACACCGTTTGAACTAGAGATACGAAATCTGGCATAAAGGTGTATCATAACAAGTAGTTTAGGAAAATATTACAACATTTTGAAAAAGTCACTCCACACCATTCGAGCTAGAGAAATCACATTTTAAATGAAGGTGTACCATCATGAGTAAGTTACGACAATATAATAAAACGTTAAAAAAACGTCGCCATCTTTAATCCAGAATGGCCGCCAAAACATTTTTCAAACCACTGAATCTAGAGAAACGAAATTCGTTATAAAGGTGTCTGACCAAGAATTGGTTACAAAAGATATAACATCCCGGTGAGCTAGAGACTTGAAACTTTAATTAAACATAGCTCAGAACTGGTTGATTTGCCACATGTCTCATCAAGTTGTTTAAAATCGATTGCAAAATTTCACACACAAAAGACTAAAAAGCAGAAAATAATTGTTTAAATATGTATATATTTTTTTAATATACCACGCTTTTAAAACAGACTTAAAAGTATAAAATAATTTCTCCTAGCCCCATACAGATTTATACCTCATACAGATTCCTAACCTCGTATAGATTGTCCTGAAAATTTGTGATTGTACATTTTTAATAGCTATGAAACTACTGTTTTTTCGAGTTTTAATTATTATGTATAGTTCAATAGCATTGAGGTAGATATTGTAACTACTACTTTTTTGTATCAAAGTCTTATTTAATTAGTTAATTAATTTGGAATTGCCATTTGATGACCTTGGTGTTCACTAAATGGATTCAAAGATATTAGAATTGTTTACCGGTATGTTTGGTTTTGACTGCTTTGCCGTTACATATTGTAATTGCTATTGAAGAGAATGTGTATGTATGGGCATGCCTAATCTAGAAATTATTTATAATAATAGTAGGCAATGTTAATTACAAGAATTGTTATATTGTAATAGATATTCCAGATTTGTCTTCTGATGACCAGTCTGATGTTGATATGGAAGAAGAAGAAGATGATGATGATGACGCTTGGCAGGAAGTGGAAGCAGAAGAGAACGTACCAAGGACGAGTTGTTTGTTTTGTGTCCAGACATTCCCCAAAATTGATGATGCCATTCTGCACTGTCGTAAAGAACATAATTTTAATTTAGTGGAACTGAAACAGACTCACCGAATGGATTGCTATTCTTTCATCAAATTGGTGAACTTTATTCGCTTTCATAAAGTGGAACCATCAGTTGTGATGAATTACAAGGACCCGGTGTGGGAAAATGATAGTTATATGAAGCCAATTGTGGAAGATGATCCGTGGTTAATGTTCGGTAAGTAAGGGCTTCATTCAAGTTAAATTGGTTCTTAATGTAGCTGTATTCTTGTGTAACTTGCTTTTATTTTTTTTTTCCTGCTGCTTTCATACAGAAACCTTTTCGAGGACTACTGTTACATCGCTCCTTCGTAGAGTTCCGATTTCACCTTTTTGAGGACTACTGTTAAATCGCTCCTTCGTAGAGTTCCGATTTTCCGAAACCTTTTCGAGGGCTACTATTACATCGTTCCTTCATAGAGTTCCGATTTCACCTTTTCGAGGACTACTGTTACATAGCTCCTTCATAGAGTTCCGATTTCCAGAAACTTTTTCGAGGACTACTGTTACATCGCTCCTTCGTAGAGTTCCGATTTCACCTTTTCGAGGACTACTGTTAAATAGCTCCTTCATAGAGTTCCGATTTCCAGAAACCTTTTCGAGAACTACTGTTACATTTCTCCTTCGTAGAGTTCCGATTTCACTTTTTCGAGAACTACTGTTACATCGCTCCTTCGTA
Organism: Lepisma saccharinum; assembly: GCA_022664845.1. Taxonomy (NCBI): domain Eukaryota; kingdom Metazoa; phylum Arthropoda; class Insecta; order Zygentoma; family Lepismatidae; genus Lepisma; species Lepisma saccharinum. The sequence goes on from JAGDQP010012885.1 coordinate 41,976, forward strand.
GAGTTCCGATTTCCAGTTCATTTACGAAATATTTTTGATTCACCCTAGTTCGGTTTCAGGGCAGGACGTTTGGTCGCGAGTTGTTTATATGACAACTTACGCTTGGCAAATCTTTATATTTTTCTCGCTGTTGATTGACCTTAAGTACTTTAGCAGAGTTTTGTCAACGTACTTTCAAACAAAACAGTTTTAATTTTCGTAATTATGTTCTTATCGACTTTCTCATATTATACAAAAGTTTACTTGAAGTTGTGGTAAAAGTGTTTATATTAAGATACGCTTTACCAAGTTTTATAATTGCAATAAAAGTCTGAGCAGTTATAAGCATACTCTGAACTAAAAGTAATAAAAAAGACAGACAAAAGTAACCGGCAGTTGCTGGCACAAAAGAACGTACCAAAATTGTAAGGTTAAAATTGCATCAGTGATATATGAGCAAAAAATTAAATATTTGTAGCAAAATTAAAACATTAAATAAATAATAATTCTAAACCAGAAAGGTAAAACGTCAATTCGTGACCAAGCGTAAACGAAAATATTTTAAATTTCATATTGGTGTGTGGCCAGTCAATCAGCAATAAACACTAAAAGTCAAGTTACAAAAACAATTTTAGAAAATATATAAGCTTTTAATATATAAAACTAAAATCTCGGTCACTAATCAGTTCTTAAGCAGTTCACAACAAAATAACATCACAGAACTAAATAGTGTACAAACAACATGTCAAACTAAAGTCGCAGCCTGCCAATCTCTAACTATACAAACTAATATAAATTTGACACTATATCAACGTCAAAGTTGAAATAAAATTTAGTGTCAAAAGTAAAAGTAGTTTACATTGTGTACAATTAAACACACAATATACTTGAGATAAATACTACCAAAGCGCAATCATAAAACTTTAATTTCACTCTACGTCCTTGTTAAATGAAATTTCATTATACTTACTAGCCAATCTATATAACTACTTTGTACATAAAAGAAGGAGCACGTACTCCTTTACTTTCAACATGCTATAAGACAAATACTTCGCGCCCAAGCGGCGGCACCAAAACGTTCTAATTTGTGGAGTCGAAATCGGAAGCCCTTATTGGATTACGAGAGTCGCAGATGGTTAATTATTTGTTATCAAAGAAAAGTGACATTCATTAAGGTCTGAGTCAGAAGAGTTGCTTAGGAGCATGTTTTTCTTTTTCTTCTTCTTTTTTTTTTTTTTTAAAGAGAGGCACGCTAAGAGTGATTGTACGCATCCAAATTAATGTTGAAAGAATATGTTATGCGCTGAAAGTAATCAAACCAGATGTAGGGACTTGTATGAATACGGTTATCAGTACAAAAAACACCTTCGGGGTAAAGGGAAGAGAAACGCATCTAGTTATGAAATATCTTATAACGTATGTAGGTAGGTTACCCTATTTTGATAAACGGTTTTGCGCCCAAACGTCATGAACCCGCGAACGAAAATTAGATAAGGCCACGAAGAAACGTTACACTGATCCTGTAACTCTCTACTAAAAGTGATACATCTATTTGACAGGCCGAGGCACATAAGGGACTGTCGTTCTGCCCACTTTTAGTTTAGTTTTTTTTTAGGGAATGTTCGCTTTATGAAATGGACCAATTTGTTGGAACTAATCGTAGCAGGAAGTTTTTATGTGGTATATATACGAGGTACAGGAATCTATACTTGTCCGATTGTGTACGCTAGAAAACTGCCATAGTATACAGTATGCGAACGTAACCTAGCTATAAGAAAAGAACAGGAGAGTACGGAATTGTTAAAGCATATATATTAAGAGAGAGAATCATAAAGTTTAATCATATCAGTGTATTAAATAAACAAAAACAAACAAACCCCATGGCACGACAGCCCATTAAGGGCCCAGGCCTACCAGCCGGCTTTGGCACTCATACCGTAGAGGTGAGATGTTGTCAGCATCTCGGTTCCCCCTCGCCGTTAATGCCGGTTTTCGTGACCGGAGTCCGCTACATCTTTATTCAGGTAGCTCCCCAATTGGGCCTCACGACGCTGGGTCTACGCCGCACAGGCAACACCATCTTAAGTACTGCAACGATCACCCGTCCAAGCACTGACCAGACCCAGAGCTGCTTGACTTCGGTGATCTTACGGGAACCGGTAGACCAGCTCGGCTAGGGCGTTGCCTAGTGTATTAAAGGCTAACTCATTTACAGCAATGAATTTCAATTTAATTTTAAGGCCTTTAGGCAACTTTGGCTCAGGCTGGATGGATGAAGATAAGATGAATTTGTGCAATGAATAAAGTAGGAGGAAATTGGAGAAAATCGTGAAAATCCACGCACATGATGTTTGTCCACCACGAAGCCCACATAACATGAGCAGGGATCGAACCGACCACCCGTAGCACCAGAGGTGAGCGCTCTAACATGAGCCACCGCGGCCCTTGCAGCATTGAACATCAAACAATAATTTTCTGTATTGAAGTCAGAATATCCATCATTCACTTACGTCACAGCATCATGCACAAAAGTCTACCTTAACTCCCACCACGTGCTCAGTTCTTTAATCGTCTTCTACCACCTACCTGTGGTGATTTTACCCATTTGAACTTCTTTAACACCTGAAGATTCTCTATTAAGTCGTGCGATATATAAACTTTCCCTACTAGCCGCCGTAACTCAGTTGTTTAGAGTGTTGTCTTCGCACTCGGGAAGTCGTAGATTCAATCCCACCTGTCGACTATCCTGATTGACGTTTTTCCAGGGATTTTCTCCAGTCACATTAGGCAAATACCAGGATTGTACCTTCAACTGAAGCCTGGCCGATTCAGTCCTACATCCTTTCCCCTACCCTATCCCAGCGTGAGCCGTAGATGCTTAATGGCTAGAAGTTCAAATTTAAAATAAATATTCCAGGCAATAATTCATAACTATTCCTTATTTATGTTTTGTAACCGTTTGATTATTGTTTTTCCTCTCATCTTTTAGATTTTGAAGATGTGGAAGTTCCTGCGCCTGCGGAGTGTGATAATAAAGATTATTACGTAGTGAATGCAGAGGATGGATGTGTAACATTATCGGAGAAACATTATGACGAATTGCAAAAAACAATCCAAACGTTACAGTGTCAAATCCAGGCGAAGAATGAAATGCTTCAGAGGATGTTGCAAGACATGGAACAAATGAAGCAAGTGACGCAGCAAGTTGTGAATTGCACGTATGTTGAACCGGTAGAAAATATTGTCAAGTCTCTCACGTTACAAGAAGATGAGGGATACTTTAATTCGTATGCTCATTTTGGAATACACCATGAAATGTTGTCAGTAGGTATTTATTAATTGTTTTTTTTTGTAATTTCGTATAGCTTTCCAGTTTCCAGATTAGTTTTCTTATATGTTCTGTTACCGTTAACTTCAATACTAACAAGAATCAGCTGATCAGTCGATATTTACAGGACCAAAATGATGGCCATAAACCCAACCTTTTTGAACCTTCTCAAAATTCTTATTCAAAATTATAAAAAAAAAAATGTTGGGTCTATGTCAGTCATTTTGCGCTTGCATGTTAATACCAAGTGGAAAACATATTTTCAAATCGGCGCCAAATTGAACACATTTTGTAGAATGCCAAAATCACAGCTTCCAGAATCCTTATCTCCTAAACAAATAACCATAGATGGCAAATGTTTTTATATTTGAATTTGTGGGAATAAACTAGCCTAAAACGATATGTCACATGACCCCCTTCCTATTTCAAATTCTCGAGATGAATCAAAGATGGCTTCCATAATGCTTATACCCCCGCCGTGTAGCTCTTCACCTATTGCCGTTATCCAAAGGTTAGGTCAGCGGTTTTAGCACTGCAAGTGTCTTCAGGATTTCTGTTTTACCCTGTACAAATAGGCACAAAGCGACATTTCTAAAAAATTCCTGTTATAATGCTTCAAAAAGGTTGGGCCTATGGCTGTCATTTTCACATATCACAGGTTAAAAAACAAGTGGGAAAACAGAAAGTTCTTTTAAATATCGCCTGATCAGCTGCCGTGGTTCCCTTGTAAGGGTTTCAAATTTCAGTTGTAGATTTAGTTCGCTGTAATTAGCTTCCATTTTGTTGTGATAGAAAAACGATCACAACAGGTTCGACGTTTCAAATCCAACTGGATACATCATCAGGAACCAATACCGAAAAGAAAAGAAGGAAGAGGAGAAACAACATGTACAAAAGAAAGCAAATGTGAATGTCTTGATTGTAACTGATTCAGATCAGTGTAGCCAGACAAGTAAAATTGGAACGTGATTATTTCATTTTTCTTAAGATGATTGTTTTCGTAAGTAATTGATTGAAAGAGAAACACTAGAAACTCAAATCTATTTTGCAGTCAGTAATTTATCCAAAATGAAATAGTCATTTTTCAGTGTACGTATCTGGCTACACTGATCTCAAATGGTTACAGTCAGTCGTTCTTACTTGCATTCTTCTGTATATCTAGCTAGTTATTTATCAGGCATTTTTAAATAATGGGTACTTAATATAGGAGGGTACATTTACGGGGCAATCCATTTGAAATCGCCCAGAAATAATTGATTTCATTACTTTTTTTTCCCTTTTTTTTACATTTAATATCCTGCATATGTGAATAGTTCAAAATGGATATTCTTTTATTTTTATCCTCACGAATTGGATAATGGCGGCCATGTTTACATTACGGCGCATACCAAAATTTGTGTTTGCAGACGTTTACGGAAAATCGAATATCTGCGGACTGGTTTGTCATACGACATTAAGACTACAACAGTTTTTTTCCTTTAAAGTCCGCTTGATAATTGTAGTTCTCTGTATAGAAAGCCTAAAATGTAATCACACTAGTCAAAATAGTATCCAAATGGGATTATCGGAATAGAAAAAAAAGTCTTGGTTTTCAGAGTGCTATTTCGCACGGAGGGGATTGAATGTCAAAGTTGATTTTTTTTGTACAGTGTTATATCTCAAAGTACATTATAGGTGTAATAGATTTTCAATCCAAAAACTCGTATTTTGTGAATATTGGGGGCACAGTAGTATCTCTGGTGAGAGACGAAATAGAATCTAATTTTCTCACATGTTATATAAGAAGACTCTGCGGTAGAAATTTCAGCTTTGATTAGTGACAAATTTACGAAGTGATTATGACTGATGAATAGTATATGTGGCATAGGTGTCCATTTTGGCCTGACCTCCACTCCACCTCCCCTCCAGCTCTGATCTGCCCCTCCACCTCCACTCCACATCACCCTCCAGCATGGAGTTCGCCATCCACCTCCACTCCACATCACCCTCCAGCTATGATCTGCCCCTCCACCTCCACTCCAGCTCTGATCTGGCCATCCACCTCCACTCCACATCACCCTCCAGCATGGAGTTCTCCCCCTCCACTCCACATCACCCTCCAGCTATGATCTGCCCCTCCACTCCACCTCCCCTCCAGCTCTGATCTCCACCTCCACTCCACATCACCCTCCAGCATGGAGTTCGCCATCCCCCTCCACTCCACATCACCCTCCAGCTATGATCTGCCCCTCCACCTCCACTCCATCTCCCCTCCAGCTCTGATGTGGCCCTCCACCTCCACTCCACATCACCCATCAGGATGGAGATAGCCCTCCACCTCCACTCCACATCACCCTCCAGCTATGATCTTCCCCTCCACTCCACATCACCCTCCAGCTATGCTCTGCCCCTCCACTCCACTTCCACTCCAGCTCTGATCTGGCCCTCCACCTCCACTCCACATCACCCATCAGCATGGAGATAGCCCTCCACTCCACATCACCCTCCAGGTTGGAGGGTGATGGGGAATTATGTTGAGGGGTGACCTCCGGAGGGATGGACACCTTTGATATGTGGTGTCTATGAAATCTGTCTCCACCTTGTATTTCCGGAACGAATAGAAATAAGAGAAACTGCTAAAACACGCGCATTAAACTTTATGTAGGATGTTTACACAATTTCTGCTCAAGCCAAATAGATGATGGTGGGAGAGTTAATCGAATGAAGAAAGTGGGAGGAAAGGCCCATGAAACACACGCACATGAAGTTTGTCCACCACAAACTCCCACGTGACACAAGCGGGGATTGAAAAAAGAACAGCACGAATCAGAGGTAGAACTCTACCACTGAACCACAACATTCCCAGTATCCTTTCAAACTGTTCTGGACATAGATGGACGACATTTGGAGTATATTTTATAGCCTGAAATACATTTGGTACAGACACAAATATACTGTACATAATTTGTAAAATTTATGATATGTTCATAAAGTGTTAGTAAACTGCCCATAAAGCTTAAACACGCATTGAAAAGTTTTAATTGGAATTGTTTATTCAATATTTTTCTTCCACATGTCGTTAACCACACTGACGTAAATTTTCATGTTTGTCCGATTAACCGTTGACCACCCAGAACCGGACAAACAGCGAAATTTTATTTAGTTACTACTTATGGTAAAACAAAAATAAAATGCTTAGCAGATAGAGTTCCCACAGTTTTTATTACGTCGCTCTATAGGAAATTTCCTGCTCTTTCCAATGGTGCAAGTCGCATATCTGTATCTGGTGTTCCTTTTGAGATATTCACGGTATTATGTTGCAAGGTGAAAACCAATTCAGAAACTGCTTTTTTTTCGCAATCATAAGTCCATCTCTCAAAATCTATTGGCTCTACCACAATTTTGTTGTCAAATTTGGATTCTCTGATGAATTTTACGTAATCTTGTCCTTTACAATTCATAAAGCATGATTTAACAAAATAAAATTAAAATGGGTGTGTGTCCGTAAAGTGTTGGTCGCGGCAGTATTTAATGACAGCGCTGTAACTCTGGATACAGGTGGCCTAGAAACCTCTAATTTGTGATTTATACTAAGAACCCTTTCAAGAATCAATGTGCCAAATTTCATTAAAATCTGAAACTTTGGGTTATATTTCACCCTTTTCTGCCTGATTTCGTATGGAATGACCCGAACGAGATATCACCCTGAAATCCGGATTTTTTTCATTGCGACAATCAATAGTCTTTTCAGGCAGGGAATTAAAATTATCAAGCAGTCATTAAAGGCGTAAAAAAATGTTTTTGTTTTAATGTCCTATGATAAACCAAACCGCAGATATTCCATTTTCCGTAAACTTCAGCAAACACAGATTTTGACATGTGTCGCAATACTAAAATGGCCGCTATTAATCAATCG
>JAGDQP010012886.1:0-49176 GCA_022664845.1 Lepisma saccharinum
CGTCTAAAGGGCCATAAATGCAATTACAGTAATTCCATTCAATGACGGTGTGAGAGAAAGGTATATTCTAGATTCTAAAACTGGAGAATGTTTTAAAGACGTTTTCGATTGCTCCTGTTATACTGACGGAATGGATTCTTTCTGGTTTACTCTTCGGAGCAAAGTCCGGTTTTTGTTAAGTTCTTCATTGATCTTCAGTTTACCATGGGAGTTTATATGTAGTGCAGGATTCACCTTTGGTCCTTTTCAACACTTGATAAAGCTTGTTGTAACATAATCCTGATTATTTTGACTACGTGTCTAGATAAGCATTTTGTGTTTTGAATCTTTATAACTTTCGTTGAATCCCTTTTTCATAATTTAATGTTATTTATTTTTCAGGGTTGATTATGTAACATGGAATGGACCGAATCCTGAGATAAGTCACGGTCACAATGAGAGCTTAGCCAAAGGACCTGACAGATCGTTGAGGGAAGAACGAACATACATTGCTCGAGGCCCAAACAAAGATTTGAGGAAAGGTCCTGCTAAAAGCTTGGCCAGAGGAAGTATCTACTCACAGTTGACTAGGACAGACAGAGAATCTCGAGGAAATTAATTTATTAGTCGAACAGTTCCAGAAGCCAGTCAGCAAGAGAATCTCATTGGTATCGTGTTTACTAAATAATGTCTCATTGTTTTTGTTAATGGAATCGATACTCACTCCTTTGAAGTAATCGGGGCAGTAATTTGTGGAAAGATTGTAAGATGTATAATGATCAGATGTTTCTGATAAATTCTTACGTTGTAATAGATATTGTGCTCTGCATGTTATCATTGTTGAGTTTAATGTTTTGGTAATCACATTTTTGTCTTCATTTCTTTCAGTTGACGTTAAGGAAGTGTTATGTCGCGAACTCTGTCTCTACCCCCAACACACATGCAAAGCAAATTTAATGAATCCAGTCTTCCTAACGGGCTTCTAAACTGTTCTTACGATTTTCGATGATTTTATGCATTGTGCTCCTTTGTATGTTCGTATCGTGTATAATAGCAGAACGGTATTCTCGCAACAGGTCGGTATGGTATGGTATGGTCGGTCTCAAAATTCATCTGCGATAGGTCACCTGTTGCGAGAAAACCAGCGGAACCTACGTTTCATAAATACATATAGTCTAGTCTTTTTTGTTTCGCTATATTGTAATTAATATTAATACATTTTTTTTTTATGAGAAAACAATGTGAACCAAAGATCTAAGGATTATTATTATATTATAAAATTATATTTTTGAAGAAAATATACTCTTTTCTTTAATTCTTTTTATTGTGTTTTCTTTTTATTTTGTAATAGAGATATTTCGAAGAAGTTAAAAAATTCGTATCTAACATAATAGTGAAATCGCAAATCTTGACAAAAATAAAGGTTACTATAGTTTTGTAAAAGTTAACCAATCATGTTGCAGTCTCTACCATTTCATAAAATGCTTGTTCCCAGGAGGTGGAAGATCGCTAGCTCTCCCGTTGTTTGAGCTAACACAACATTTGCACCTACCATAACACAAAATTCGTATTTTATTTCCTTTTAGCGTTCACTTCTCAAACTGGAAGGATGAAACTTGAACATGTCTCCTTTACTTAGACTGTTGTGATTGCTGCTAATGTAAAATATTGACTCTTACATTTAAACTTTAGATCTAAATTTACATTTAGTGATTTTCCAATGAAACAACGGAAAGGGCCATAAGAAGTAAGAAACAAACGGTCAGAAGACACGTACGGTTTCCCCAAATGTTTGGGTTTGACCGAAGTTGGTCAAAGATTTTAGGAAATGATAGGGATAATGTAACTTGTTCATGTAGATATTGTATTCTGAACTCGTTGTTTTAGTAGTTTTATGATTCTGATGTAATTCTTTGAAAAAGGAAATAGACATAAAGTTAATTAACTTCTAATTAATAGCTTGTGTAATCTTCAGCATGGTTAGAGTATACATAGTGAAAACTTACATAGGAAGGTGAATAGGCCCGTATACGATTATAACTTTCTTGTACCCTTACGGTCACGTGTAGCAGCTCAGAAGTTTGAAAGCTAAGTCTGTTAGTTTTATATAGAGTTCAAATCGATATTTTAGTCGAGAAAGTGTCCCTTGTCTTCCAGCGGAAAATATTTTTACACAGCGTAATCTAAAAGTACAGGATAAGTAAAAGACACCTACTCTTTTCTTAGCTTACTCTTCATGAAAGTGTAGCAGTTTTGCTCTTAAACAAAATTACTAATGACAAGGCTGAGTTGTAACGTGCTTGCCTCCAGATTTAATCAACAAACATTCCCAAGTAAGAATGTTCGTGAAGTCAACGCAACCTGTATGGTTGAGAAATACTTGGTAAGCTATTAAAAGTAATTAAGTTCTCATTGTCATACCGTGCAGATGCTGGGATGATTTCGTTGAATTATGGTGAAAGTCTTGAAGCCGTAAATGTAAACTTCTAGCAATCTTAATGGAATAACTGATACTTGACACTGAACCACACTATATATGAAAATGACAAGTATCAGTAACCTAAACAAATAAAACCCAACCTCCGTGGTGTAGTGGTCACGGTCGCGGATTTTGAACAAATACTGGGAATGTATTCATGTTCGATTCCTGTTGCTGGACAGTTTCACCAAACAAATGCCGAGATGCTACGTAAACCAAGACTCTGGCCGCTACCTTCCTTATCTTGTTCATGCTATATCTGAATGTGTATTATTTATTAGAACAACTGTGAGTGCGAGTGATATGCAGTCATTTGTTATTCCATTAGTTACTTTTTTTAAATTCAAGGAACCAATTTGTAGATGCCTGGAAGAAGCACGCTGTGTCTCAGTGGTAGAGCGCTCACCTCTGGGTAAATGGAATCGCCGATTCGATTCCGACTCTTGTCATATGGTGTTTTTGGCGAAGTGCCATAGTTTTCTCAGGGTTGTACCGTTTCCACCAACTTTTTTAATTCCACCAGTTTTCCCATCATCATCCATTTGGCCTGAGCCAAAGTTGGCTAAAGGCCTTAAATATAATTCATAATTCAAGAATGGAATAAGCGCAAAATATGTGTTGAAATGTAATGAATTAATAAAAAACATTCGAGAAAGTTATTCGTTGCATTATTTGCAGTTAGCGAATACCAACAACAGTCTTCAATATTTTATTCCATTCTGTAAACCGTTTGGTATTGAGATTACATATCACTTCATTAATACATCACAGTCACTGGTGACGAAGGCTTGTTTTGTGGCTCTCCTTGAATTTGCTATTTAAAGACATTCCTACACCTTCAGTTTTTACAGGATGCATGATGGTTACCATGACGAGGAAGATGTGGCGTCATTCTTTAGGAGTAAAATGTACAGGAAATTTTTAATTCATTCATTATGAAGTGAAGACCGTGAGTTATATAATTATTCATCATTTGAATAAAAGATCAAGCTTATTGCAAAACTCTTTCCTTAAGTTTTAACGATTTTACAAATACCAGTGAACTTAAATAGCGCAGTGTATATTTTATAACTTTTTTTTTTGTATTCTAATTTCTGGAGAGAGGTGGTGGGAGGAGTGTATAGAAACCTTGTCTAACATTTTAACGAGATCGTTTAATCCGACTGCCTCTTTTCTTACTTATAAGAACTCAGCTGTTGTTCTAATGTTTGGACACTTTCAGTGCAATAGTAAACAAGGAGGGATAGTGCGATGTTTATTTTATTGGCAAGCCGTGAATAAACTTACCCAGTCAGTCATGTCCTTAGGATTTCCTATGGAATACAGCAAAGGGACCACGAATAGGAAACATTAGGAACCAACTACTGTCCTATAGTATCATCACTATTGTCCAAGTTTGTTTGAAATGATGTATGCTCACGTCGTAAGCGGGAGATTCAAACGAAGGATTGTACAGGTTGTTCCCTCAATCACTCCAGGCGAAGGGCGAAATAGTACCTGAGCAAAGGTCACGGTCCCTACCTTCCTCATTCCTTTTCGCACGAATTAAGTTTATGATGCGAATGAAGTTAAAAAACGTTGTAAAGGCCATAAATATTTGAGTTTTTTTATACAAAATTGTTTTCCATGATAAAAAATTAAAACTTGTAGTAAAATTCATATTATTGAAATGTGCTATTGAATTTTATACTTCCGTTGTTATGGCAGATCTGCTATTTAACAGAAAAGCTTCACCAAGTTTATTACTTCCCTGTGTTATCAAATTCCTGTTACATATGATGACAGAAGTTAATGGATTTTAAGTATCAGACGAGTAATTTTAACTAGAAAAAGTACGGCATTGATCAATTCAAATACATGAGGCGTTACTTCAGAGATAATCAGAAACATTATTTTATTTTAAAATTTCAGTTTTCATTTTACGACATGTAACAATAAACAGCTTTATTATAAAGAGAGATTGTTCTCAGATGTAATACTTGTTTCGTGAGAATTTGAACTTTATTTAAGGTCTTTTGGTATCTTTGGCCCAGGCCTTGTTTCGTGAGAGCACGTACATTTCTTTCGTAATACTCCAAGTATGTGAATTTTTTTCCTTTCCCTACAAAACTTGAAAAACTATAAATTAATCAGTGCATTTTCGTTAGTACAAAAACAGTGCTTTTTCAGTTTGTAGTAATACGTGACTATTGAGCCAGTTTTTCAAAAGTATTAAATAAGATCCCTGTATTCAAAATCAGAATGTAATTCAATGTTTAGTGTTAGTTTACCGGAGAGAAACATTCTAAGGAGGCTTATCCAGTTTCTGATAAGAATTTTAATCACATTTTATGTAATATAAGATACAGTAATCCTCAGTGCAATAGAAATCTCTCCGAATCTGTATTGTGAGCGTGTGTATGTATGTGTATATATTCCGGATAACACCAATTACATGATAGTGAAAGTATATTTTTAGGAAGGAACGTAAATCTCTAATTATTAAACATTGTCCTAAGTAATTGTGTCTATTGTCAGTGAACTTAAAGGTGTATACATTTCGTAAATCCATATTTAAAACGAACTGGTTTTTAAATGTTATTTCCAAAAGAATAATATTGTAACTTCGTAGCGAAAAGTGTAATAAGTTACGTATCAGAACAAAAGTTTCGTGTGATTATTATTATTATTATTGATGATTAGCATAAAAATAATCAGTTCTGAGCTTTTGTTTACCAAACAATACAATCGGGAAAAAGAAATGTACCATCTGATGCCATAGGAGGAAGAATCGCTAAAAAATAATAATAATAATAAAGGTCAGAGACACTTCCGTAGACACATGTAGTATATTTATGATTAGTCCAATATTGCAATACTGTGGTCAAAATCCTGGAAACCACACATGGTTGTACATTTCCTTGTCCATGACGGTAGCTTTTCACTAGCTACCGTAAACTTACATTTGTTATATGTTATGATTGTATAATGTGTCATTGTGAATGATCAGGATAGGTCACAGTTTACGTGTAACACTTCATTATGTGATTCTAAAAAAAAGTTGGTAAGGATCCTTGCATGTGAGAACGAGATTTAGGAAATGTTTGAAGAATTAGTTTGTGTTTGGAAGCATAAGTATGAAGTGTTTCTTCAATTCGATCCAGAGATTGTGATGCTTTTTTTGATAGACGTTCCGAAACGAGGTCTATTTTTGTAAGTAATTTGATCGGAGAATGGGTATATTGATTGTGTAATTCTGCTTGTGAGGGATAATGTGGTAATTTGAACGTGGTCAAATTTTTTCCTGTTCATATCCATCCATTTCGTTCGCTGTGGACAAGTTAGTGAAATAAAATGAAAGTAAATAAGAAATGTAATATTGTCGAGGAAATTGAATAAATGTGGCTTTGGAATGATATTTTATATGGTAGGAAAAAATAGATTGTGAGTTACGAAGAAAGTTCCTGTTCAGTAGGTAGGCTGTAATAGGATATTTTATGTTAGTAATATGTTAATAATGGATGACTTGGTTTCAGTTTAAAAAAATAATTACATTTACGTCATCAGTACAGTGTATGGTTGGCAAGTATTCCGCTTCCGTTGTGGATAACAAATTTTTGTAGGTTCAGTTTGTATGTTGAGTCAAATCCACACTGTTTAAAAAGTCCTAATTTTTTCTGTCATTTAAATATGTTGTTATTGTACTCAATCGCCAAACTGTGCGCTACTCATTGATAGGTTTATACTTACCCCCTCCTCGCTACTTTTCTCGTGGACCCTGAGGAAAAACTAGTGTGTCCGAGCGTTGTGTGTGTGAATGAAGCGTAATATTCCAAGATATCACCTCTAGATATTGTATCAGTTTCATGTTTGTTATAAACACTTTTGAGAAGAAGCCACTCGCTCACAGGATGTAGCTAGCGTAGGCGATAAGGATTTCTTTCAGAGTCCAAAAGTCCTCCATTTAATACTGATCCAGGTTAACTTTTGTAAAGTTCCTAATTTTACTGAACTGTAATGATTTTTACTTTCCTCCACCAGTGTACATTATTCAGTATACACAGTGTTACTCCCTTTTATGTGTACTTTTACCAGTGTCACCCCCTACCCCGAAATTCGATTTTTTTTGGTACAAATTCAGTATTAATTTCACACCCAGACAGACTTCGGACACACCTCCTTCCCCGAAACCAGCTTCTAGTTACGTGCTTGAGATTTACGTATACATAAAAGCCCAGGAGTTTGAGTATAATCAGCAGCTAGAAAATATTTCATTGTAAGATAATGGAAATTTCAAAACAATCGAATTCAACTGTGAGAAAACTTTTAATACATGCTATTTTCCATGATTTGAATAAATTAGTTTTTAAGACTACTGTATCATGTAACAATTGAAAATGAAGTTGATTTGCAGAAGTATCAAACGAAGGTTCTTTGGATTCTGAGCAAACGTTTTACAGCGAAGTTGTTAGCGAGTTTACGTGTTCTCAAAGCATTAGTAACGTAATATTTTTAAGCTCATTTGTTAGAACGCTTGGACAAATGTATCTCTAAATATTTTCAGAACTTAGTCTGAGAAAATTATCGTCAGGATCACTATTGTCTCCCTTTTATAACTTATGGATTTATGTTGTTCAGAGACAGAGACAAGTTGTTCAATGACGTGTTTCCAAAGTAAATTCTCATCATTGTACTTCTTTCTCTGTGGTGAAAATAGTTTGTTTCAGTGAGATAAAGTGCACTAAATTTTGTTAAGACTAAGAAATGTTTCTTTTTTCTGTAAGCAGTTTTTTTTCTAGAGCTAAGTGTAAATATCTGATTATTGGCCTTTTTTTTTTCATTATTATTTGCAGTTCCCGCTTGTAGGGTTATCAAATGTTGGCTCCATTATCGACAACAAACATTTGTACAAACTACATTAATTTCATTGAAAACAACCTAACTTAAGACACTGTGGAATAGCTCCGTCGTAATTGTTTTCCGTCCCCAATAACAAAAACGTTTTCTGCCATACATGAAGCATATCAGAGCAATATTCAACATTCAAGAATATTCTGAAAATATGTTAATATATTTAACAGAGGGCAGTGTCACCATAATGTGGAAATAATGTTACTAATGTATGTATGCAATGTAAAAGTCCTAAGTCGACCTAAGGTATCAACCATATTTAACATCAGGATGATGAAGTTTCACAATATAGTATCATTACTCGACTACTAATCCAGTAATCATAGATAAAAATGTTCATAGTACCATATTCTTCCACGCTTATGTCAGCTCGTTTGGTAGTGATTGTTAGGCCAGTATAATTCAAGTATTTCTACTTTTTACATTAGTTTAATAAGAGAGATCGAAATATTACTGTAGGTGTCTGGGCCTCGCTGGAAGTATCGATGATATGTAATAGGAGTACGAGTGTTTTATACCAACACTGTAAAAAGATACCAGCACAGGAGAGACTTACTTCAAAAAATCAAATTTGTGACGTGCTCAGATCGACTTAATAGCATGATGGTGATACGAATCAAATTACGTAAGAATATATAGCTAAACTTGCCCAAAGCAGAATTTATATCAAGTGGAAAATTTCTTTAGTCCCGAATTTCTTTATACATATATCAATAGAAATTTAATTCAGCTTCTTGGTGACATTAATTGGAGTGCATTTGTTCTCTGATACAGCATGTATTTACCGTGTGTGTTCGTGATGTAGTGGAAAAATTGCTTAAAAAAAACGTGGACCTTAATTTAAGTGAAAAGTGAAGCAAAGAGATAAACGTACAGGAAAGGAAATAATGACTCGCTTCATGGCGGAATGCAAATTTACAAGAGATTAAGAAACAAAGAGAAAATGATGAAACATTGGGTGGAAGGTAGTGGGAACGTAAAAAAATGAAGCGAAAGTAACAAGTAATGAATAAAAGGAACAAACTTCTGTGGAAGTGATTTGTTAATGTACGATAAAAAAATGTGTCTTATTTCAGGTCTTATTTTGTCACCTCAGAACTCTTCCTGTTGCTCAATCTCTGATTAAAACTGATTTCAAGGCGGCATGTGGGTGGTTGGACAGTTTCAAATCGAGGTGCAACAATGTACGGAAAGAAGTGTATGGAGAATCCAAAGACATCGATGAGGCGGTAGTTGAAGAATGGAAACCGAAACTTCGTAAGTTGGTGGAAAACTGTGATTTCAGACATTTCCATTTTGCCGAAACAGGTATATTCTTTCGGAAACAAATCTTTTGCATTGCGCGTTGAGAAATGCACAGCGGGAATAATCTCTAAAGAAAGACTGGTGATTTTGTATGTTAGCATGACGGGAGAAATGCCGAAACCGCTTTCGTAGGAAATCTGCGAAGCCCCGCTGCTTCAAAAATCTATCCGTAAAGAATTTTCCAGTTCTCTGGAAAAGTAACAAGAATGCTGGGATGACAAGAACCATCGTGGAAGAATAGATTAAATTCTTTCAACGCACAAATGAAGCAATGTTTTACTATTCCTCGACCATGCACAATGTTACCCTCACGTAGAACTGTCTAATGTTACTCTTGCTTGGTTTCCTGCAAATAACCCAGCATTTAGCAGCCTATGGATCAGGACGTGATTTTTACTTTTAAAAGTCACGGGCGATTAATGTTAATCTATAGTCTTGAACGTCATATCAAGGGAGACTAGGAAAGTCAGTCTCAGTTCCTGACGTTGTCAATTGGATAACCGTTTCCACGTTAAGAGTTAAGAAAGAAACTATAGCTAAGTGTTCCGTGAAAGCCGGAATTTCTAAAAATCCATGTTCTTCAGAAAGTCGTGAAATCTTGGAAGCAAAGGAAAATGAGACAGACACAGACCATTACGGTTTTGTGTCAGCAAAATGACTATCCAGACCATGCGAATGAGTAGTTTCAAGTGATCAGAATTTTAAAACTCACTACACTTTTGAAACTACAGCAGACGTTTTCACAATGGAAACTGAAATCGAAGAGAAGGAAGGACAGCGATGATGAACCTGAGGAGTCCCAAAAGCCAAAAATTAAAACGTTCAGAGAAGTCTTCCACAGGAGGTCAAAGACTTGATTGGATTTACAGCCTACGCAAACTTCTATCTTTTGCAAGAATTGTATGTTACGAAAGAAGTTGTTCAAAACGGTATGACATCTCGAAACGATTGACTTTAGTGGATATGTGGGGAAAATGTCAAAAGGGTGTAACCTCCTTACAACTTTAGTTTGTAGATTGTTTTCTGTTCGTGGTTGCAGTGTTTTTTTTTGTTTTTTTTTTTAATCGTTGTGTTGTAATTACGTATTGTGTTATGGGACTAAAGATAGATTGGAATTTACTGTGTAGCGGGATTAGTAGCTTGCAATGTGTCTCCCGAATGGAAGAAAGAGGTAAAGTATTTGGATCAATCACATTCCGCTTTTGACAAGTTTAGCTGCATAAATAATGTCCCTGTCCATGCCATAATTTCCCAAGTAAGACCCTGTCTATGCTATAATACATCTTATTCATGTTACTTTTTTTCTGGGTAATTTTACAAATCAGATTCTGTTTGTAAATTTATCCATGATTTTTTTTTACCGTATAATTGAGAGTATACATCGTCAGCAGGTGCTGTGACGTCAGCGCTCCGAGCTGTCGAATTAGTTTATAAGAACATCGATATAGACTCCCCTAAAGGTGAGTGATCTTGCTCGAATGCCACAATTGTTTCATCAACCTTTCTCTGCCGTAGATGGACTGCATTTTCATGTAGTCAGATTTCCAGAATTGTCAAAATGTCCTTTCTTGCCAGAATTGAATGGTGTCAGGATTTCCTTTAGTATTAAAATTGGATTTAGTCCGGAATTTACTTTACTGTCAGAATCAAATGTCAGTATGTCCTTGTATTCTTCACCAGATTCCACTTCTGACATCATTTAAGACCCCGAAAAGATTACATTGGGCAGAACTTTACTTTCAGTGATGTGAAGGAAAGCACTGAAGCTTAACTTAACACTGCTTTTCTGTTTGGAAAAGCTCTTTTTACATTTCAGTTGTATTCATAACTTAATTATGCGGGAGGCTTCATTTATTGTGCACATTCAAACGCATAACGGTTATTTTGAAAAAAAAAAAAAAAATGCAACCCCGGCTATTCAATCGCGTTAATACTGATCCGCTACTGGTCTCTGATTTTCACAATGAAGAGGTAATCACGAACGACAAAAGATAGAGAGTATGATCGTTAATTAATATACGTTGTATACCTTATGGAGAAACCTCGCCTATATTTCTTAGTAGTGGCAAAATGGAGGAGTGACCTTTGAATTTAAGTATACCTAAAATATGAGCAGCAAATTATTATCTTTCTTTACTCGTGTGAATGTATACATGTTACAACATTATAATCAAAACATTGTTCTAAGTGCACTCAGTGGGGCTTATTATTTCATGCTAAATATTTATTTTTGTATCAATTCTATGTTAGACTATTGTGATGAAGTAAAGCGTATGAAGTAGCAGGTTTATAGAAGTGGCCTAAGGTAGAGACAAAGAGAGAGAACTAACAATGAATTGTAGATTGTTGGCTCTGTATACTTGTATAAGTGTCTGTATATTATTATAATCTCAGCTGGAATATCTATGTTTAATTTAACGTACATATGTCTTGTTAATATATTCTGGCAGTAAGTTCATTTTTTAGTTGTTACCGATTCTGGTGAAGTTGCCAAAGTATACATACTACTTAAAATATAGAAAATTAATACATGTGTAACTTTCAAACATGTGTTTTTTTTATATACCGTACATTAATCAAATGGTTAAAACTAAGAACTTTTGAGTATCCCTTAATTCTTTTCCATCATTTTGATTCAACGTCACGAACCAGAATGTAGAAACTCAGATTACACTCTACTGCATACAAGGTTTCTGTTCTGGATTGGCTTTTAAGCAACTTTGACTCAGGCCGAATGAATGTTAATGTAGAATTGAGAAAGTGGGAAAACCCCGAGAACCCCCCTCCCCCCCACACACACACGTTGTTTGTCCACAACGAAGCTCACATGGCACGAGCCGGCATTAAACCGGGGATCCCATGCACACTTTTTTGTCCTGAGTTTAGTGTAGGATAAGTTGTGTACATTTTGAAACTGGACGGCATTAGCTGATTTCTTAATTCAGTCCCTAGTTGAATGAAATAGAAGCTGCTCATATTTATGGACTAGACTTTAATGAAGCCACCAATCAGAAGTCAACAATGGATTGAAATTTTCGCTGGTTGTACTTAGTGCCTAAAAGTAATCACCAGATGGCAGCACATTATTTTTCTGGTATGCAGTTAAGCATAGTATAATAACTCACGTCGAAAGCAGAGTAACGCGTGCACTATGCGTACATTAGTTGTGTACGAAGAATTTTATGCTTTGTACATGTGCAAATGAAATGCTCCGTCGTAAGGAATGTCTTGGCCGCAATCATAGTTTAGGGAGGCTTGAGATTCATTAAGTGGTGGCGGTAGGGAGTCAAGTTCAGACGGAAGTGATAGCTTACATACAAGTAATGGCAGGGAAACGAAATACAAATCTTTTAAAAATAATTTGAAATTAAGTCGCTTCTTCAGTTGAAGACTTGAAGGAAATAAGGTACTAAGTGCCATTTTCAAACATACGAGAAAAAATGTTTTAAAAATTTTATTTCCATATAAAACAAAACGCTTCACAATTTAAACCCCCAATAGAAGGACTACGCAATGTGTTTGGACTTGGATTCTTATATATCTTATACGTCTGACAACGTATATTATTACTCCTGTGAAAACGCAATTTCCACAGAAATGGCACTTAGTACCTTATTCAAGCCCTCAATGGAAGATAGGGCCAAAAGTAATGTGATAAGGCTAATACTTTACAATCCAATTTGGATCAAATTCACAGATTAGAGGCGTTTAGCCTAAACAGATAAATCATATTTTCAGACCAGTTTCCGTGTGAAGAACAGAACTGCCATCGTTCGCTCGAGAAACCACTTTATCATATTACTGGTGTATTAAGATAAAGTTCTACGGGATTTAGAAACAAAAGTAATAGAATCCAGTGAAATGTTTGCACATATCCACTATCTTTATTCAAGAAAGCAGACGAATATGTTGACTTTTTTCAAGTTTTAATATAATTTAGAGCATAGTTAAAATTACGTATTTCAAACTGAAACTTTGTTAAAAAATAAACAAAGAAAACATTGTGCTTTCCGAAGGGATTATGCATATTACAAATCGCATATTTGAGAAACATTAAAAAGACGAAATTTGATATTTCACATGAAGACCTTGAGTGAACATGCAAGTTAAAAGAGCATGCTTAATAGTGTCGTTGATAACTGCCATTTTGTACCACAGTAGTAAGCAACAGTACTCAATAGTTCCTCAGGTTCCAGAAGAGTGACAAATCTACGCACTACCTTCATTTTCCATCTCTCTAGTGCCGTCGCAGTATATTAAAAAAAAAAAAAAAATGCTGATGCTACATTTGATTTATGCTGTTAATTATAAACGGACGAATTATTTTTAAAAAAATCTTTGCAATGTTCAGTGAAAATACAACACAGTAATTATAATACACGTAATTTGTATTTTAAATTCAATAAATTATGAAGCGGGTACTCTTACACAAAATAATGAAAGACAAATAAAGATTGTACGCGAGTGTGACTCACTCACACCCCTACCTAGTTTTCATTCAAAGTTTTAGTTCTTTTTAAATACAGTAAAGGGAACTGTACTGTATTTTATATTACAGCAGTACGTCTAAGTTTGAAAAATTGTTTAGTTTATTTTAAAATAAAGTTGTTTTAATATGTGGTACAGTACTAAACAACACTATGCAAATCATTGGTTCCAGTTTAATTGAATTTTCATTTAACAGAATCACTCTTGGTCCCCATCAAACTAGTTAAAACGAGACACTAATTAGTACGTGCATGAGTGTGCTACTGACCAAAATGCTGCCAAATATGTAACCTTAACTGATAGACAACTTTCTCCACACCTTTACGCCAATGAGTGCTGCTGTAAATAGGGAAAACCGACTGTCGATCTAGCATGGTTCACTGAGAGAACAAGAACGTGTGTTTGGGGTGCAGATATCTGTCAACATGCTTTGAGACCTGGAACTGATAACTGCAATCGACAGCCTAGCATTTCAACTTTAAGAGAAAGCAACACGATCTTGGTACTTGCTCGGATTCTTTGCGATAGTGGGCGGTATATAGTAATATATATACAGTATATATATATATATTTATATAAAATGATAATAATTTTAGGGCTAAGAGTAGAAAAAATCGTTCTAAATTACTGACTTGAACTTGAGCTGATGGATGTTATGCGAGAGAATTTGAATAAAGCAAAATAATAAAATATAATTATTGGATATGATGGCGCATACTCCCTCAAAGCCTCACATAAATTTAGTGAGTCGGACTTGCTGGATTTTCTTAAAGAATAAGAAAAAAAAAAGTTGATTTGCGCCCGCACCTGTGTATCAAGAAAACAGAAGAATAAGAATTTGATGAAATTTGGAGTTGTAGACTTTTAAGATATGTTTTCTTCTAGGGCGGGGGAACCCTTCATTTCAGCACTTCCTAGTAAGTCCGGGGTATAATAATTAAAAATGGTCGTAAGCCGAAACTTGTGGTATGGCTGTATTTGTTCTTCCCTTGGTATTCATGGTGTTTTACAAGCCATTTAAATACATACTTAAGAGAATAACTAGATAGATATAATGTACAAATATTCCTTGTTCCGTAGTCTCTTCAAGTTCTAATATTCACATTGTCAATATAAATAGCGTGCACGAAGTAAAAACCACAGGCCCAGGAATGATCATAATACATGATATATATATATTGGGTCCTTTGATCATATTTATATGATGCTGAATATGAATGTATAGGCGGCACATTCATTGAATTTTTAAGGCCTTTAGGCAACTCTGGCTCAAGCCGGAAGGATGATGGAATGAAGAAAGTGGGAAGAAACTGGAGAACTCCGAGAAACCTATGCACACGGTGTTTGTCCACCACAAAACCCACATGTCATAAGCAGAGATCGAACCAACAACCCCCTAGCACCAGAGATGAGCGCTCTCCCATTGAGCCACCGCGCACATTCATAGAGAGAATATTTCTGTACATAACTTTAGTAAACTGGTTTTAAGTGCCTTGACCTCATGAAAAGACGGGGTGAAACTAATTATACACTGGACATTTCCGGTAGTATTCTTTTATTGCAATAAAAAATATTCTGTTAGACTACGGAAAACATTTTCTTTCTGTGATGCATTTATCAAGAGTTATAAAGCCTTGCTTCGAAACAGTCTCAGCTTTACGCTTAATCGGACGCCGCCATGTTATGACGTAATAAATCTGCCGACTGCCTGTCGTCAACATACAGATGGTATTTGATTTGTTAGTATGGTCAACAAGAGATAGTAAAAATGGATCGAAAGAAATAGTATAAGTGGTGAATAGCGTTTCTGTATGCCTTAACACGTCATTTAGTTCGTTTTATTCATTTAAAATTGATTTTTACTTTTAATGCTTCTTTAAGATATTGATATATTTTGGTAGCTTCAACACTAATTTATAAAAGCTCTTTTTTCATGTTTAAATTAATATATCTTCTAATAATGCTCTTTAGAACTCTTGTATTAAAAAAAAAATACCTTTTTTTTTTCTGTAAAAAGAATGTGGACTTTTACATCCGACAATCGTATACTTTTTTTTTAATGAAAGCTCGTGAAGCATTTTTCAAGAACTTAAAAGCATATGAATTAATAGTGCTTATTACTGCCATCTGTTAACAATTAAACGTACTACTTGTAGTCCGTGAATATACTAAATAGTTTTAATGTCATTGTAAAAAATAAAAATAAGAACCTGTAAGAAAAAAAATGTAAATTGAAACTATTACATTGAAGTTACTCTTGCGTTTTGTGAAGTAAAATAAAACACGGCCTTTGATAGGATTCTAACAGCCTTAGTTGAAAGTAGAAAAAGTTGCGTGCGCCAACCAATTGTGCCACGTTGTCAAGACATCAAAATTGACACCAACAAGCGATAAAAAAAAGCACTGCAAGTTAAGACTGGCCCCTGTCATTGTTTCGAGCAATTTCTGTTATTAAAACCATGTTTTGGTGTTTTAACTTATTGAAGTGTGTTCTGGAGATTTATACATTAATTATTTCGTTAAGTGATGATGTGAATGTTCTTTCTCTTTCTTGTTTTTTCGTCTTCAAACTTCTGAATAAGGAACATAACATAGGGAGAAGCATATAGCTACGGAAATAGTACGAATTGATTACGTCAGACCAATCAATGATGATTTTCGTTGTATGACGTAGAAGATTGAATTCTCAGTATTTCGTGCTACATTTCTACGTAATGGAAAACCGTAGCGCTGAAATTTAAAAAAAACATTATGTATTATTTAATCTGATGTACACAAACAAGTTGTAAAATATATAAGGACGGTGAAAACGGAAATGTCCATTGCGGCCCAAAAAACAAATTTCAGCGGCCATTTTCTTTTTTCTTTTTAAAACTATACTACACAGAAGCAAATTGAAACACACAAGAGATTTACGTATCACGTTTTTATTAAAATTCGTCATTGATACAATGAAAACAATAGTCTAATGGGTCAATCAATGTTGACTACACCAACATTAGGGAACATGATGTCATACAGAACAAAATACGAAGATCTAATCTAAGGCAGACTATATACAACACGAGCGGCCATCACTACATTTACAACGCAAGATAGTAAAACAATTTGTATTTGTGCTATGCAGTACACATGGAATTTTTCCTTTACAGCAAAGAGATGGGACTTAATTACACACATACGTATTATTTTTATTTTTTTCAATATGGTGACAAACAACAAGTTTCATAACTGTATAAATATAAATGTGCAATAACCTATAATGTGCTATACGAATTACAATATACAACTAAACTTTATTTTCATAAAGTAAGAATGCTCACTGCTCAATCAAGGCTCACGAAAAGAAGAAATACAAGCTTTTGTATTCTAAAAAATATATGCACATACAGATGAGAATTGGTACAAAATCTAACCACGTAATCTCTTACGTAGTTTTTCAATATATCCACGTAATAAATTTTACTTTCTATATTTGTCAAAATCTACACATTAGTATTAACAATATCCACATAGTTTCGTTTCACAGCTCAAAAAATGGTTTAAACAAGAGAAGTATATTTTTAGAACAGTTTTCCATATCGTTGTTATATGAAGCTAAAAGGTAATCGAAAAAAGTATATTTTAACTTTTTTGATTTCTTCAATTATTGCTCTGTAAACAAAGAGAAAGCTAACAAAGATCCATTTTTTTTTATAATAACGTTATTATTTTCGAATTCAGTGGTTCGCGAATTCTCCAATTAAATTATCCATTTAAAACTTATTTTTACTTCTTTGGTAACGTAACATGAAAATTCAAATAAAAGTCATGACTTAAGTCATTAATACTGTTAATTTCCAATTAGTTCTTTTATTAGTGAATCTCAATTCATTCAGTTATGAGAGAACAATTGTTTGAGAAGAACAATGAACGCAACTTGTTGATAATTTTACTACCAAGCGGCCGTGGCTCAGTGGTAGAGCGTTGGCTTAGCATTCGGGAGGTCGTGACTTCAATTCCAGCGGCCGACGATTCTGACTTAGGTTTTTCCTGTCACACCAGGCAAGTGTTTGGATTTTACCTTTATCTTAAGCCCTGGCTGACACCTTTCCGCATCCTTGCTCCTCCTCTATCCCGGCCTGAGCCTTAGATGCCTAAAGGCCATAGAGAAAATTCAATTCAACTGATAATTTTATCGTGGCAATGAACAATTACAATTCTCTTCCAATACAGACACCAAAGATCCTGCTAATACTTCCATAATTACTTATCTCTAACAGGCGCTGTATACTTTGTGTGCCAATGACACCTAGCAAAACATATCTGAAGAACAGATACTTTCCTTTGTTATTTCTGAGCTTGCGCTTACCTTACACATTAATTACTTTGTAAGTAAACATTTTCAACAGTTAACTATTTTTAATTTTGTAATGTAAATATTACTATCAATATTCATCCTAGTAGGAATATTAACAATAGAAATTGGGAGTATATCCATTATTATGTGGGGTAAACAGCACGTATCGCCATGTACACTTTTCTAAGTATATAAGAAAAGACCACTTGGACACGTTAATAATAGTAATAAAAAAAAAAAAAAACGTAGTCACATTTTGCTTGAGTTAAACACTTTATGAGGCTGACTAACAAGGGTAAAAGACTATAGATAGGAGTTACAGGAACGTTAGGGGAGAACTCAAAGAATGATACAAGTTATTAGTGAAAGAAAAAGCAGGAAAACTGTAATAATGGCAATTTTATCAACTACAGATATACTGGTCCGTTGAAGACTGGTAAAACCATCAAATGATTGCGAAATAAGTGAGTACTGCGATTGTACTAAACAATCGCTAAGGCTCCGAAGGTCCCTTAATAGCTAACTCTGGTTATGGTTTGGTACAGCTATGCACAAAAAGATTGTCGAATGTCTTTAGAGAATATTGGTCCAAATTCTCAGCGATTTCCTTTGCAGAGGGAAATCACGCGCGGTAGAGGGAAATTCCTTGACGTTCAAAAATATAACCATAATTCGGCGTTAAAAACGAAGTACAGAACGATTACATTACGTTTTGTAATTGTGTTCACAAATAAATATCGAAGTACAAACCAAAGAAAAGATTTTAAAATAATAATATTAATAAACACGGAATGTGGTATCAGTTCAGTCTTACGCTGAAAGTTAGCAAAATGAAGAGTATGTGCTGTTCAACAGGCTGTTAGCCTGGCGAGTTTGTAATAAAATTCAACTTTTTGTCACGGGTTCAAATCCCAGTTATCGATAATATATACTGTATATATTTTTTTCAATTGATGATCTTCACTTTCATCAGCTTTTTAGTTTTCAACCTCAGGCAAGTTGTTAGCCATTGATCTGAGTATTTCTGACAACCTGTTGCCTGCTAGAAAAGTGGATATTGGTTTTGCTGCACAAAGAGAATTGAATAAAGTAAATGTATGTGAACGTGAGAAATTAGAATTCAAGCTACAGTGTAGACATTGACTTGTTGCAATGGTCAATAAGTTGAAAGAAAGGTCACCCCTTAGGTACAAACTATTGAAAAGTCTGTCTTCTCTGAATCCATCCACCATTTTAAACGCAGCATTAGTAGGTGAAAATCAATTTTCTGACTTACTTCAGATCTTGCACACATCAAATCAGATTAGCGACACTGTTGCAGAGAATGCAAAGAAACAATACTCTCTGCTTTGTAGCCAAAGCAAGACAGTTCTCAAGGAAATTTTTAAAAGCTGTGATACATTCGTGGCGGGGGAAACTAGAATTGACTCTTTTTACAGCAGTTTTTTGTGTGGTAATGCCATGTTCAAGGATCTGTGGGAAATAATTAAGCTTTGCATAATACTTTCCCATGGTAATGCCAGCGTTCAAAGCGGCTTCTCCGTAAACAAAAGCATTCTAATCGAAAACATGCTTGAGGAGACGATTATTAGACAACGCCAAGTACACGATGCTATCATGGAAGCTGGTGGTGTTCAAGCAGTAAAAATCGGTGCAAAAATGCTGAAATACGTGAGAGGTTCTCATCACAGGTACAGTCAATATCTACAACAGAAAAAAGAACAATTAAACATTGCTGAGAAGAGGAAAAGAGAGAAGCAGCAGCTTCTCCAAAAAATGAAGAAATTAGAGAATGAGAAAAGGCGTGATAGTAGAAACAGACGTAAATAAAGGGAGATTACAACTCAAATTGATGACATCAAAAACGAAATAAGCAATATTGCACAAGTCACAGATCCTAATTGAAACACATGAGACAAGAAGTCTCATATGTAGTATATGTTTCATTGTTACATGTTTGTAGGTAATCCAGTAATTGCCATATTGGAATGGATAAGTAACATTATTAGAATAAATGAATGTATAAGAAGTATCGTATCTTAAGAGTAATTGATTGTCAGACGTTTGTGGGTATTAATGATCACAATATGGGACGTTGCTCAGATTTTTATGTGAGGTAAGTGGAATGTACGTATGAGCAATTGATTATTATTTGTCTCTACAGAATAAATGTTCTCATATATAAATATACCGTTATTTATTCCTTATTTATATGTCAACGTCATCCGACACCTGGGTTGAAACGCCGTATCTTAACAAGTGGCGACTGTCATGAAAGTCAGGGAATTTCCTGTCAAAGGTCAGGGAGAAGTCAGGGAAATAGATTTCTCCAGATCGGTAGGAACCCTGTATTTCCAAACCGGCATTTTCTCATATTAAATGAGAATGTTGATATCTCATTTCTAAGAAAATTGTTTCTCGGTAAACAGATAAGAACTTTTTTCTCAATTTTAAGGAACTTTTTTTACAGTGTTACATCAAGAAAGTTTTAAGCTTTAGTAAATAGTTTTCTTTATTGATAAGTTCTTCGCTGTTACCTTTTAGTGCATCCTGAACCAGGTTTATTTTTTTACGTTCTTTTGTTAAAAGTATAGTTTGTATCGCCATTTACTTTATAATAAAACAGGGTTCTGAAAACCACAGAAATATGTTTCGAGCATACCTCCCAAAATAATATATATTCGTAAAATTGTTTATAGTTAAAACAATTTATTTCCCAATGTACAAATTGCTATATACTTAAATCTGAAATAAAAAATATCACTACTCATGTAGTAAATTCATTTATTAACAGATGGCAATAAATAGATGCATTAGTAACGCAGTATTAATTAGTGTAGTTTGTTGATAGTTTATTCATTTAGTAACAGATCACACTAGTGGTGTAGATGCCGTTTAAGTTGTTGTAAGCATTAGAGTTAAAAATTCCCGTTTGGCTACGAAAAATCCCACTTGGGGTGTAAAACGAGTGAACTTTGAAACTTGGTGCGATTTTTACTTAGAATTTTTTCGACACACAAAATATTATTTTTTATATATCACCCTTTTTTTGGCTGCATATCAGGATAATATTTTTCACATAAATACGTTAGGCAATTCTGCATATCCATGCAAGTTAGCGAATATCAGCGAATGAAAGAAGAAATGTCAGCTCTAGACATGCGACAATTTTTTTGTCCATAGTTGTACTTTGTTTCAATACAGCTAACTTCCTACCATGTTATGCAACCCAGTTTAAAATATCTTATGTAATACAGTATACGTGTTCAGGATGTACTTTGATACGGACAAAGCAGGGTGTTAGCTATTACATAAAAGTAATTCACATGCAGGTCCAGAATCTGCTTTAATGTCAGTGTTGCTAAGTCAGGGGCAAAACGATCAGTTATTTTTTAAAAAAGGCAATAGGATGCCTATCGGAACGCAGCAATCCGATAAGTGGCTCTGAAATC
This sequence comes from Lepisma saccharinum, assembly GCA_022664845.1. Lineage (NCBI taxonomy): Eukaryota > Metazoa > Arthropoda > Insecta > Zygentoma > Lepismatidae > Lepisma > Lepisma saccharinum. Next base: position 20,933 of record JAGDQP010012886.1, read on the forward strand.
AACCGTAAAACATGGAAGTTACAGTAAGTAAACATAAGATTTCCCTTGAAATCTCGGGGGGTTAGCTATCATTTAAGAGAGGTTCATCCAAACCTAAATCTTTGTCAATTTTTAATAGTGTTTTCAAAGAAGGCTAGTAGTATTTGTCCAAACTGTATACGTTGCGGATCCAACACTCGCCTGATTAAATCAAGTGCAATAGCGTGACTACGGTTTTTATCAAACTGTCCAGAGATGGACCTTTCTATATATTTAGGAAAGGCAATTAAAAATGTCACACCGTATCTACCTCCGAGGCGTTCGTACGTAGTCTCACAAATTCTTCTGATATAGGCAGAATTTATATATCAAATTCTTTTGATATATTCTGACCATGACTTTTGTCAAAAGTCCTCTCTATAGAGATAACTTACGACAAAAATCATGGTAAAAGTATGATTTGTTCCTTTATTTGTCTTCTGATATAGCCTCACACATTCTACGTTAACGAATAGAAACGAAAGTAAAAAGAACTCGTAAGTAAAAATTTCCGTACAGAAAAATGTAGGCACTAACTCATTTCGATTTTTTATTCATTCTAACGAACTGCTCCAGCGAATCGGGTCCGTAAAACATACGAAGTATCTTCTACGAAGCAGTAAACACACATTATCTTCACTTCCTTAAGAACATTCGAAGGAATATGTTTAGATTTGATATAACAAAAACGCCTCGGGTATTACTGATCAATCACTACAGCCCACTTCTTCCATAAAGAGTAGTGTCGCAAAGTTGAAGTGGTTGAGGTTATATTTTTCTTCCTGTTATAACAACTATGAAATTTATTCCATAAATAACAAAGGGCGAGAAATCAGATCACACTTCGTCTTCGTTTAAAAGCATATTTGGAATTCCATCAGTAATTGGGAACACGCGCCCCGATTCAGGACACACCAATTCACCATTAATTACTTCCACCTGAAAATATAATAAAAAACGTCAATTGAGAACACAAATTGATAGTTACACATTAAAAAATTAATTAAATTTATACATGCTACCACCAGCAAGCAAATGTCTCAATATTTTATACGGTATACATTGTTCTACAGAAAACAGAATTACCAATAATGCATTTTTTTTTATGTGTTCTGTACGTTCATCATTCATTGTGACTTGCAGTAACCCCTTGGAACTATATGGGCTCGCTTCAAAAATACAGCCTCCTTTTTCTTAATATATAAATGCAGGTACGTCATAAGCGGATGAACATCCCAGTAACTATCCTGTAAATTTAGTTTGCGTACGACACAAAGCAGCAGAGGTGACTCATCAAATTCCTTCATGCTGAGAAAAATAGTATTCACTGATATTCATCGACGCTTGCTGAAGGTCTACAGAAACAACACAGTGAATGTTAGCACAATGAGGTGATGGGTGACGCGTTTCAGCAATGACGACAGTGTTTTGAAGAGAAGTCACGCTCGCGAAAATCGTCGGATTACGATCATGGAAGTGTGCAGAGCTTTATTTTAGCTTCAAGGCGCTGGAAACGATGATGGCGAGGTTGTGATATCACCAAGTGTGCCCGAGATGGGTCCAATGAATGCTGACGGCCGGAACGTAAACGCCACCGTGTACAAGTTTGAGTGAGACCTATAGAAACAATACGACATTGAAAGTGTTCTACCACACCCAACGTATTGCCCAGACTTTGCGATGACTAGAAAATTAGTCTTTTTTTAGCTGAAATATTGCTTTATCAAATACTGTTATTGCTCTTTGTACCTGTCATAGTTTACATGAAAATATACGAGGCAGTACTTTCTGAGCGACCTCGTAATTTGTAACAGTTCCTAAACTCTCACAAGTGAACCTATCGATGCCTCAACGCGCTTTTTTTAACCAAACTTGATAGAAAAATAGGAGATAACGGGAAACACCCGTAAAGCACGATTAAAAGTGCTTTCGTTCATAAAGACTGGCGCAAAGCCCAAATGTCTGATTCATAAGAACAGTACTTACAAGTGCTTACGGGAGGGAAAAGGATGCGGGAAGGTGTCGGCCAGGACCTACGTTAAAGGTACCATTCTGGCATTTGTCTGATGTGACTAATGTAAACCCTAGAAAATTTTTCAGACAGGATGGTCGGCCACTGGAATTGAAACCACGACCTCCTGAATGCTAAGTCAACGCTCTACCGCTAAGCCATGACCTCTCGGTTTTACGTTAGTCACGGCCGTCATCTTGAATCTTGCTCTTATTTTTTTCAAAACAAAAAGTGTCGTGTAATATGTTAGATCAGAAAAAAGTATTAGAATTAAGGTTTGTACTTAGTTCAAATATATGGGTCAAAAGATTCATAAACAGTAAACTAAACTTTTAAGAAAAGAAACGGAATACTTGAGATTTTGTTAGATTGTGATTTTGGAGTATATAAAAAATGGACATCATTGGTTGCTGCTTCTAGATGGATTTGTTGATCAATATAAATTAATGATAATGAAACTAATCTGAAGATGCTAGTGTTTGAAAGTAAGTTTTGTTTAACAGACAAATATTCTGTACACATTAGTAAAAGTCAAATTTGGGAATATTGATAATTGGTGAACATAGTATGCTCAACAATGTCAACAAATGGAATATGGCTTTGAATCTAAATGGATATAAAATAATCTAATGATTTGTTGGATGCTGTATACTAAACATAGGATGTAGTATAGAATGCATGTGCGTTTTCGTAAGATCAAAGATAAGATTTGGTTGATTTAAATAGAAAGATATTATCGATTTCGTAGTATGTATACGAAATTTACGTAGGATTAGTTCATGGTAGGTATTTCTTACAAGAAATTTCATTATTGGTCATTCGTTAGGAAAAACATAATTTTAAAATAATATATATATCACTTTGGGCGAGAAATTTTGCAAAAATACATTTGTGAAGTCAATTTTGCCATAAATTAATTTTTGTGAGGGATAATGAGATGTGACTGTGTGTATAGTTCATTCAAAATTCTGGAAATATATATTTTTAAATTTTGGAACAGTTCAAGAAGTGATAACCCAATGCACACTAATGAGTGCTGAGTAGGTGGTACTGTTTATGGAGGGTATGACAGCCATCTCAGATCTTGCACGATATTTTTAAATGGAAAAAGGGTCATGTGATATATCAATTTGGACTGAAATTTTACCAGGAAAACACTGTTAAAAGTTATTTTTTGACGCAACGTTAATATTATAGTCGATAACGACATATAAATAATACAGATGAGATTTGCATCATTTGAGGACCTGTTCAATGCATTCTCTTTACGCTGCTACGCCTTAAATTACGTACTCATTCATTTTTAACCTACTGCTAGATGGCCTCATACACATATATATTCTACATATTTAGAACAACTACTGTGAATTTATCTATTCATATTTTAAAAAAAATTTTTTTGGGGGGGGGGGGGCAATGTAGGAGCCTTGTCGTCTATCTTCCATATGTATTAATGTCATTTCTGTCACAAAAATAAATTTATGGCAAAAGTGACTTCACCAATGCATTTCTGCTACAATTTCAGTCCCCCAGATTGATATACTACACGATCTCCTCTTCTTTTTTTTTTTTTAAAAAAAAAAACAAGATTGAAGATGGCGGCAATGACGAATGTACTCTTTAACTGACAGTGCCTTCCATCTGCTGAGAAAGAAAACCTGACAGCTAACTTAAATTATATAAAAAAAATACTCCGTATGAAGTGCATCTGAGTAACATAAATGTATAAGCTCTTTTGAAGGAACAGTGTTAGTACTACCTGAGAAGGAGTTTGAGCAACAAAATGGAAGTTGGCACCTTATACATGATAATCTAGTAACATGGCATTTCATCAGTGACCTTACCTCTAACAAAACATGATGCGCTCTTTTCAGAAAATCTTCGTTGTTTTCATAATCCTGAATCACTGTCTGTGGCAAATCGCCAACATGTCCAATCTGGAAGAAAAAAGAAAGTTATGATTACCAAATAATAAAGCGCTTATTTCTCTCTATGTATACCTGTATGTGCTGAACCATACCAGAAACTAAAAAGTCGAATTCTTGCCACGCTATTAGGGGTCATGACACGAAGTGGACGGTGATAAACCTTCGGAATTCCCATGGTTACCAATTTACAAATCCCACTATATAATGGGCTTACGTTTGCGTGCGCGTGTGTGTGTGTGTGTATTGGGCAACTACCACACAATTCAGGCTGAGACAAGCTCAAAAACACCAGAATCATGGTGGTACCCCTTCTTGATTTCCATGGTTACCAACTTATTAACTTCTTACCACTGAAAGGTTCCAGCAGACACAGTAACAGTTCCGACTTATTTAAGACTATAAAAAGATACATTTACATTAAAAAATGCTTGCTGTAGAGTACCTACTCTAAGTTTATCAGTTAAGGCCCAAGTATGTCTATTGGTGGAAAGAGCAGTCATCATGGATTTCGATATGCACTAATCGCACTCATATTGAGCAGCTCAATCAACACGGAACATTATATCTGTGCCACTCTGTATGTATTGTATATAGTTCTGCGTTCAATTCTTTTTCTTTATTCCTTTGAACACTAGCAAATTTACACAAATAAAAATACCACAACATCTGACGTTGGATATGCCATACGTAACACATGGATACAAACAATCTACAAAGTTGAAATAGAAGCAACTACGATTTTTTTCTGTACACCAAGCCATTGTAGGTACAGATATCAATATTAGAGTGAAAAGTATGTGGCTGGACCGGAGGTCGAACCCGGGATTGGGCAGTGGTAGCGCATTGGGACGGTAACTCAAAGGTCCCGGGTTCGATCCCTGGTCCAGTCACATACTTTTCACTCTTTAATATTATCAAATAATCTAGTTCAAGAAAGCCAAAGTTCTTAAACAAAATTCTTCAGAAAGGAATACCACTTTGATGGCATGCTGAATGAAGAATTGACAAAAGATTTAAAGGTCGCATGGCTTCAAACATACGCGGAATAGGTCCTATACAAATTAGATAGAAGTCTGTGCATGAAATCGATACATCTTCATTTATGCACCATCGAAACAACATGTTACCCACGCGTCTTCTATAAAGATGTTACTTCCTTGACCAAAATATTTTGTGTGTGGTAACACGTTAAGAAATGGGCAGAAATTTGGTGACTGAGAATGAAACCCTAATCTCCCAGTCAACTGCCGGTCTTCAGCATGAACCACCTCTGTGTACATAGAACATTCCTCTGCCCTTAGCTCAACCCGGAGTTGAACGACAAGGCGATCAAGCCAGAGAAATGCTCCATATGTACAGAGGCTGGTCGTGGTAGCTGAATCCTGTTAACAACTAGGAGATCTGGGTACACTCTCGATTAACCATTACATTGACTAATTTTTCCGTGCATTTTTCATTTTTATAAAGGTTTACATTGCATTTAAAACAAAAGAGACAAAACCATATGAGAATAAGATAATATGTCAATAAAAATCTGATACTAATTGTGCGGATTTTGCCTAGAGCCGAAGTGCTGTAACAGTTATGTATTTCATAAATCTCCACATATACACGAAAGTATCACTTTACTAATACCTACTCAATATCATACAAAGCCTACTTCCTGAATGCCTTTGGCTAACCGTTGCCACCTTTTTCTTTGTGTGCGATGTCTCCGTACACCTGTCTGCATATACAATCATGTAACATACCAAACGTCCCTAGCTCAGTTGATGGAGCGTTGGCTTAGTATTCGAAAGGTTCTGGGAACGATTCCAGCGGCCGCGTATCCTGAAAATACCAGGATGGTACCTACTAGCTAGGTCCTGGCCGGCTACGTTCGGACACCCTTTCCCCACCATATCCCGGTCTGAGGCTAAGATGCCTAAAGGCTATAAATAAATTCAAATTCGAATCTAAGAAACATTTCTCTAAGGTATAAAGGTAAAGCTTCCCTGTGCTATGTGCACGCGCGCCATGAACGGCACATGGAGGATGTGGAGATAGCGTTCCACATATTCTCGGCCTACGGTACAGAGTGGGGTGGGGTAGTCAGTGCCCCCTTTGCCTCCCACGGTGTCCACGAACACAAAGGACACTCTGGTACTCAATGTGACAGGAAGCTGAGTGCATCAAGCATGAGAGCATTGAAGAAAACTCTCTAGCGTCCTGGTCGGGGTTTGAATCCGGGCCGCTCGATTTTAAGTATAAAAAGAACAAAGTTCCCTCCATTCTACTGTATAGATTATAGTATACCTGAAGGCTCGATTGCTAACCAATATTTGTCCTTTCATTTGCGTATAATCACTTGAGCAAGAGTAAATTCAGTTCTATTTCTCATCTCTGTAGAAGTAATATTCTAATTATTTTTAATCAGTTAGGATAAAGATGTTCAAATGATCTGACGTAATTTTCGTGGTCCTATTGACAGACAATGTTTCAAAATTTTTGAAAACAGTTGCACATATGGCAATGTTGGAACACATTTTTTAACAAATAAACTTAAAAAAATGTATCTTTACACGTTGTTAAAAGCAAGTTGCACAATATTTCGTACGACCCATTCTAGCTTCTTCAGGAGTTCATAAGTGTTGATGTGTGATACACTACGTTAAAATTATTAAAGGTAGGAGTCAGAGGAAGATTAAATGAGAAATTGAGTCTAGATAAATGTTAGTTGCCCTTTATCTTACGTATGTTAGCTTTAGCATAGCTTAAGTTCTATTTATTGGGACTTGTGTGTACGTTGTAAAGGATTGAGCAACTTAATAGCTTGTTTCTAAGAACGTGTCCAGGTGAGCTCTTCTATCTTTTAAAACTTAGCTACCTAACATTGACATGTGATGTTTACTAAATGGATTTACTAACTTCTTACTATTTCAACCTACCACAAAGCATTACGGTACAATTACGGGCTGATTTAAGATAGTATGAATACGGCGGCTACATTATTCTTCCAGAAATCCTGGTGGTTTAAATAACAACATCTAATTTGTTTGATGTTATCATGACACCGTCCGCCATCTTGTTTTATCTGAATTTGTTGTCCTGTTGCTTTGACTTAGACCTCCACGGTTGCATATCCATACACCTTTTTGCTAACCTTTAAACGCATAAGTATGCAACAGCATCGAGCTGTATTAGCAAACATTTTTCATTCAATAAGTACAATTTCGTGTATCGTGAGGATTTCTGGCATACAAGAGTATGATTCAGTTCTCTGGACACCATCCATTTATACCTTAAACGTTGCCAAAAGTCACTACGCCGAGTGTGGTGTTCTAGTTGCGCTACTAGCACAGACAAGTTGGTTTTATTTAGGTCTGACAGCTGTACGTGCAGGAAGTTGGTCATGCTGCTATCTAGTAGAAGAATACTCCGCGGCAGGGATTGGGTATCGTTCAAATTAAGTTTATCCGCACCACACTAGAGTGCAAGAGAGACTGGAGATAATTCTTAATTTCGCAACATATACTACGTAATAGGCCCGTAAATAGTATATATATATAAAAGTTATAACCAATAACTAAATTATAACCAATTTGAAACAAACATCATATTTTAAATAGCTTTAAATTTACAATTGTGCCGTGGAGGTGAAGTGATGCCAAAAGAAGATTAAAGGGTAGCCAATAATAATAATAAAAAGAGTAACCCGAATACCGAACTGAAATCGAATACTGTACGAATTTGAAAACCATGCATAAACAAAAAATAAAGAATAAACGAAAGTGCGAGTGCGTGAGTGTGCTTGGGATACTGTTGGAACACCAGCACTTCCTAATCGAGTGCCTGCTGTAGGAATACCTGCAGCAATGGACGCCGAACTACTTCTGTCTATTTCTTTTGTATGGTGATGGTATATAATAGTGGACATATAATAATGGACACAACTAGTGGACAGTGAGGAACATTAACTATAGAAATAAGATGCAGTCGTCAAGGAATTCCGGACGACGTCGAATGCGGTGATGAACACCATATTGTGTTTAAGTGTTTAGTGTGGATACGTGCGGAAGTGTGGAAGGAAGGTGGGACCACCAAAAAAAAACTACGTTAACTGTAAAACTTACACTATCTGCTGCTTTCCATAAAACTTTCCAGTCCAACTTTGGGATAATTCGGGATACAAATTCTTGGTTGAAATCTACTTCGGACACTTTTATGTCTTTTGCCTGAAACAAAAGCATCGAAACCATATATAATAATGTGCTTTAAAGAATAAACATGTTACCATTACTTGCAATTTTAACCATTAAAAGAAAAATTATATATATATATATATATATATATATATATATATATAAATCAGCATTACCTTTACTAGATAATTCTTAGATAGCGTTCGTAATTGGAGAAAATAATTTAAAACTTTTCTCCGACTTAAAACCAGCGTTAGAAATAGGAGTGTGTGTGTGCTGGTCGCTAAAAGTGAATGTCTAGTCACCAGTTCTTTTTTCACTTAACGATGTAAAACGGAAAATTAAATTATGCATATATTAATGTCTTTAAAAAAATCAGAAGCACCAGTTAATGTTTACAAAAGACATCTAATTAATACACAAATTACATCAATGTGTCTTCTTAAAATTAAAATAAGTTATTTTCGTAGATCAAGATGAGCATGATTTTATCAAATATTGTTCTATATGTCGAAAATAATTTTTAATCCTGCATTAGTTGTAACAAACTGACGTACAATCTTAAGGCAAAGAAATACAGCAACAGTAAATAAGTAACTTTTATTGTTAATCTGTATTACGACAAAAACAAATCCTTCAAATTCGAATTAGCTAGTGTGTTTACAAATACTGGTAGCTCTTCTACTTCTTTAGGATTCAAAACTCAGAACACACTGGAAGAATGTGCCCCAAATCCCTCTACCGCAAATTAATTGCATTTGCAGCACTGAAAACTTCTAGATTAAGACCAATAAGCAGTTAACAGTAGTCACAAGATTTCAAAAGTATGTTTTAACCATATTAACATACTACGCTCGCGCTTAGCAGAATGAGTAAGGGCAGATAACAGTCGCGAGAATTAAGTCAAAGTTGCCTAAAGATCAAAAATAAATTCATATTCAGGAAGAGGTACAATTACCAAATTTGAACACACTAACAAAGGAAGCCAGAAGGGCAATTTAAGATAAATTTACGATAAAAAGGAAGGGATTTACTTACAGCTTGTTTGTTCTATATGAGAGTCCACCCCCACAGTAATATACAGAGACTTCTTCAATAATATTTCGAGCCCATTATTGGATCGTTTTCAAGTGGAGAGGAGAACACGACGTGCAGAAGGAATAAGACTAAAGAGACAGTGACACCACTCAGAGGACGACGCATCAGGGTTGGAACAATTGACTGCAGAGTAGCGTAGAAGTTCCAGAACCTTGCAACAATTGACAACTGTATAGCGCGTGTTCAGGAGGGGATTGTGGAACGAACTGTGTTGAAAATGTAGAGCAAACGAGTTATTGAAGGTCTCACAACACCAATTTTGATCTATCTTTTCTTGTTACCATAATAAACGTTTTGTACCCTACAACCAACACCTCAACATGTCGTATGTGGGAGGGGGTCTTTATTCATGGCTTGAGCGCGAAAATGAAACCTGGCCTTAACCTTCAGTTTGCTCAACATTTTCAACACAATTCCTTCCACAATCCCCTCCTGAACTACACGATATACAGTTGTCAAATGTTCCAAGCTCCTGGAACTTAAGACGCTAGTCCGCAGGTAATTATTCCACGCCTGATGAGCCATCCGCTGCGTGGCGCCACTGTCTCTTTAGTCTTTCATTCATTCTGCATGTGCACGTCGCTTTCTCCTCTCGACTTGAAAATGAGCCACTAATAGGCTGGAAATATTGAAGAACTCTCTGTATATTACTGGGTGTGCGTGTCTGTGTTCTCATATGGTACAAATAAGCAGCAAGTAAATTTCTTCCTTTTTATCGTAAATTTAAAAGGTACATTCTAGAATACCAAGACAGGCGTACACGAACACCACAAACATAATAGAAAAGCAGCAAAGTTTCGAAAAGCGTTTTCACATAGTAGGAGAGAAAATGGACAGAGCGAACTGGTACGGGATTTGTGCTAAGGAGACGCCATGTTATCAAGTAAAGCTGGGTAACAGTGTGGCCAGGTTATGGAGGGGGAAAATGACTAGATAAGTTGGAGAAAACAATAAATGGAGAAGAAAGTGCGAAGGTTACTAGGAGTAGGTAAGGGGCTTCCTGAAGAAATAAGGTAAAGAATCAGAGGGGAGGGGAATAATAATAAAGATAAAGGGGAAAAAAAAAACAACATTGAAAAATAGAATAAAATTGCAACTAGATACGGGATGAAGAAGAAGCAACTACACTGCAGGAGTTACATGTTATTGAGGCCGAGTTCATGATTGGCGGAAAGGCTACAGATGTACATCTGCTACATCTGTGGCAGGTGAGTGAGGGTTAAGAATTTTCAAGATGTTGACTCGAAAGGTTTCGTCAAAGCTACAGCCGTGAAAAGAACTGTGTTCAAGTATCGGGAGGTGCGGAAGTTGTGATTTGGAGGAGTAGCGATGGTTGTTGATGCGGATTGTTAGAGGTGTTCCGGTTTCTCTAAGGTAGAAGGCGGAACATAGATTACAGAGAAGGATATAAATGAGGTTGGAAGATATACAACTGCCAGTGTTAAAAAGAGTACGTCTTGTGAGTGACGGGATGTTCGAAGGTCAGACTGGGATCAAAAATAGGACACGTTGCCAGGTTTAGGGAAGGGAGCAGGTTTGGTTCAGTTCTGGTGAGAATCGTGTTGAGATCAGGAGGTCTGCGGTAGACTATTTTGGCGTACGACGGGAAAACACTTTCAGTTTCAGGTAACATAGTGAGTATGGAGTAGGCCAGTTTGACGAGCTTTTGGAGCGCCTGAAGGCTGGGGTGGTACTGGGTGAGAAGATTGGGAGCGGAGGGAGCTCGGTTGGAGTTGGGATGATTTCTAGCACTGTCCAGTTGTTTACAGAGGTGTTTGGAATATTCACTGTCAGTGAGAACTGAGGGGAGATACTCAAATAATTTTGAAGTAGGTCATCACAGGTACAGATGCGGGAGCCCTGGACAGCAAGAGCGTATGGAAGAGAGCGTTTGGTATGGAATGGATGGGAGCTATTGAAATGGAGATACTGCATACTGTTAGTAGGTTTGAAGTGAACGCCTGTCTCAAGTCGATTGTTCTTGGCCAGACATCCACATCTAGGAAAGTTGTGTGTTCCCTCGAGAAGGACTAAGTGAACTAGACGGGGAAGGTACAGCTGAGGTTTTGCAGAAATGTTTCCAGTGTCTCTTCTCCGTGGGTCCAGATCAAGAAAATATCGTCGATATAGCGAAGCCAGGTAAAAGGTTTGAGATGTAGATTTGAGGTATTGCGTCTCCAGGCGTCGCATGAAAAGGTTGGCGTAGGAAGGGGATATGCGAGTGCCCATGCCTGTACCTTTGATTTGCAGAAAATTATAGTTGTCAAAGGTGAAGTTGTTCATGGTGAGGACAAACTGGGCTAGCTGAAGCAGAAATGGTGTGCTGGGCTTACGAGGACTGGGACATGTGTCGAGAGTGTTCAAGGTCAGCGAGACCATGGGTGTGGGAAATATTGGTATACAGTGACGTCACGTCAACTGTAACGAAGATGGTGAGAGAGGATCAGAGATAGAATGGATTGTGGAGAGGAAGTGGTTAGTATCCTTGATGTAGGAAGGGAGAGCCTGGACAAACGGTTGGATATGGTGGTCAAGGAAGGCGGAGATTCTTTCAGTGGGAAAGCCAATACTGGAAACGATGGGTCTCCCAGGATTACGGATTTTGGGAAGCACATACCGGTAAAATTTAGGAGTTCTGGGATTGTCAGAACAGAGTACAGAGATAGTGGAACGCGACAGCCCCTCATGGCATCTATGTGCTTGGAGGTAGTTGCGGATTTTAAGGAAGGATTGGGTGGGATCATCCTCGAGGGGACGGTAAAAGATAGGATCGGAAAGTTGTCTGAGGGTTTCGTAATGGCAGTCAGAGTAATTCATGACTACCGTGGTGGATCCCTTGTCAGCTGGGCTGAGAATGATGGTCGGATCAGAACGAAGAGTGGAGATAGCTCCTCGTTATGATGTGATTGGAACGTGTTAAAAGAATTGAGGATTGGCAATTTATTTGGAGAGGAAGGAAATGTGCAGTTCAACAGGGTTACTTAGTTCCTTTTCTTCACCAGTGTGTGTTCTGCTGTCTTCATTTGTGGTACGATAAAAACAAATACTTCTGATAGTCCAACAGGAAGAAATTAGTTTATCGGAATATCGATATAAATTCTGGATATCGATACCATGGAACTGAGATTTTAAAATACCTTAAAATTATGTGATGTTTAATATCAAGGTAATATTGTTTGCTAGAAATTTATCAGTTATTTTGCCAGGAGGGGCTGCTGAAAACAATAAATGTGAAAGTATTAGATTTAATTTTAATGTGAAAGTATCACTGATTTTTAAATTATTTTTTATAAATACAAATTATGCATTTTAAGCTGATAGCTTAAATTTTCCTGGAGAGAGAATCGTCCGGACCCCCTTTCGGCATGTTTGGGGTGCGGTTTGGCTTCAGTATGCTTGACTTTTCTGTTTCCTTATTAAGTTGCACAGTCTTAAGATTGCTGGTTAATCAATTAGCAATTTTCAGTTTTTCCTACGAAATTTTGCTATGCGTCCTCTAACCTGTTTTTAGCTTTTGGCTTCATGTCAACTGAAACTGAAGCTTCGAAATGTATTTTTCTTAAAAATTTCTAACCTAATTTCTGCTAACTCTGTCTACTATTTCTATAAATGTTCTTTTGTTACATACTGAAAGAGTTGGTATAAACTACAAATTTTAGTTTTGATTTTTGTTCCCAATTTACTGTTCGAAACAACTGGTGAATGTTATATAATGTTAACTATTTATAAATTTAATAAACTTATTGCAATCTAATCTTACTTATTTACATTTTGTTACATACTAGTAATGAATAAGATCAAAATGTTATTAGAATAATAAGTTTAAACTACTCTTCAGAGAATCAAAGTCTAAAATTTAACGTTTGTTTTGTATATAGGTAACATGAACTAACTGGGGTTTGTTGTTCTGCTTCCTGTAGTTTATGACTGAAAAGATGATCAATTTTGTGTATCCCTGACTTTCCTGATCCATTTATTCTCAGATACTCATGTTGGGATGGGTTAAGCTGAATTTGCGAATAGGTTGGCTTACTTTATATTCCTCTTGGAAGATATTAATCAGGGTTACTCAATCAAACATACATAATAATATTGAAGACAAAGAGGTGAAATGATGTTTTTCTTTCCCTATTTTTCTGAAGTTACAGGTTAGTTAAGCAATTTGATTAATAGGTATGTTTCTTCTGAGATATACACAGTCCGACAAGTAAGTAATGAGACTGATTTTATTCTGACAAAACAGAGAATGCAAAATAGAAACCAATATGTGAGTTCGAGAGAGTAATCCTTCATCTACGACCTGGCAACACCGCATGGTCCCGCGTGAAGCACAACGGGAAATATGACGTCAGTACCAGCAGTAAGTGAAAGGCCTTTGTCACGCCAGCGTCATGGAGCAGAGGGCGAATATCACGTTCTGTTTCAAACTCGGGAAAAGTGGCACAGAAACTGTTGAGTTGATGCGGAGAGTGTATGGTGATACTTGTTTGTCTCGTGCACAGATATTTAGATGGTATGAATGTTTTAAAAGTGGTGTGGAATCGGATTGACGATGAACCTCAGCCGGGTCGTCCAATTTCTGTTCGTAACGAGGAACTGATTGAAAAGGTCCGTGAACGTGTGCAAGAAGATCGTTGTGTGACTGTGAGAATGATGGAAGGTGACTTTGGTGTTAACAGGGAGACAATTCGTAAGATCTTAGTGGAAGATTTAGGCAAGAAGGAGGTCGCAGCGCGGTTTGTGCCACACTCACTATCTGATGAACAGAAACAAGCGCGTGTTGATTACGCCCGTGACATCATTGCAACTGCCCGTAGGAAGAAAAATTTCCTTCTGTCCATTGTTGCAGAAGAAGAATGTTGGTGTTTTCGTTACGATCCAGCTACTAAACGTCAGAGTGCCGAATGGAAGTCTGCAGATTCTCCAAAAGGAAAGAAACTTCGTCTCCAAAAGTCAAAAGTGAAGACAATGCTCATTTGTTTCTACGACAGTAAGGGTATCATTCATCATGAATTTGTACCAGAAGGTCACACAGTTAATGCTCAGTTTTATTTAGGTGTTTTGGAGCGTTTGTTGAAGAGAATACGTCGTGTTCGGCCTGAATACTCAACCCCAAGTAGCCGGTTCCTTCTCCATGACAACGCTCCAGCTCACCGAGCAGTACTTGTTGCGGAATATTTGGCCACAAAACAAGTGTGTGTGCTGAATCATCCCCCCTACTCACCAGATATGTCCCCCTGTGACTATTTCCTGTTCCCTAAGCTTAAGTTGCCATTGAAAGGACGACTTTTCGACAGGGTTGAAGACATCCAAGCAGCTATGACAGCGGCATTACGGGCCATACCACAAACTGAGTTGCAGAAGTCATTCCACTCCTTGTGTGATCGTGCCACTCGTTGTATTGATGCAGGAGGGGTGTACTTCGAATAATAAACAGGTATTATTCAATTACTTTTGTTTGTTTCGTCAGAATAAAATCAGTCTCATTACTTAATTGTCAGACTGTGTAAGTCTTCGTATGGTAATCCTAAACTCAGTCCCTAAAGTATAGTGTTAGACAGGAATGTTTTAAGCTCAACTTAACACGTGGATATTGAATAAGGAGTAAGCTACACACAACATTAAGTTTGTTTTATATACTTTTTTTTTTCGTTACGCTATGTTTCAATTCTTTTTATTATGAGATGGAAATGTTAGTAATATGTTGATCGTCTAGAAGGTATCCCTAAGTATGAATTGGGCCATTTAATTTTGTGAAGCTTGCGATTACACCTGATTCGAGGTACTAATGCAAATATTATTTCGCTGCCTCCAAGTGTCTGTGAATGACACTTTTAACTGAGTGAGAATCAAGTGTGTTACGAGGGCAACACGAAAGGATCTTTTTGGAATGCTGTTAGGTGATATGGCTTTGGGTGTGAGATGGCTTATCACAGTTACAGCATGATGGAAGATGCCAATATGAAGAAAAATGGTGGTGTTTTTTTAATGCAATATAGTTTTCTTATCAAAATATGTGTTCAGTAATGAGGAAAAAAATTATTGCCATTAAAGTATTAATTTCAAGTTGGTTATGAATCTTTAATTTTCCCATCTCAAAATCAATATTTCTTGCCGTAACTTTGCCATTTATAATGATAAAATCACCATTCCAAAATTCTTATGTTTGGGAAACTTTGAGTTTTTCATATGGTATAACACAAATCAGGGTTAGGGTTGGAAAAAAACATATTTTGTTTGTGGAAAATTTTTTTTTGTTTAAACTAGGTGCTTAGCAGGGGGACTAAATGTATACTCTGATAATTGCCATTAATTGTTGACCTGGACAATACGCGTGAGGTACCATACATCCACTACAAAACGGGAAAGTACCGACATCAAGTCATCGCGACGTAGAATGTTATTAAATTTTGGGGAAGACCCGATTCAGGTTGAGTCATCGCGACGTGGAATGTTATTGAATTTCGGGGAAGACCCGATTCGAAATAGATTGAAGAAAGGAGATCGCATTCGTCTTTTAACGTCTCTTGCCGGATTTCGCTTCGGGAAAGAATCGATAGTAGATTAATTAAACCATTTTTTGTCTGCTGTTGCTCTGGACCAAATACTGCATGACTATGAACCTTAAAAAATGTATTAATTTAAAAAATCAATTTTTAATTAGATTTTATCCAAATAGCACATTTCTCAAGCAGACTTTTAAGAGTGGTGTCCTAACTCTTAACTGGATAAATACTTGTTATAAATACTATATAGCTGTATTTACTTAAACAAAGTACTTTTTTTTTTTTTAAATTTTTTTTTTTAAATCCATCTGGTTTAAACCAGCCAACCCTGACACAAATTTAGTCTCTCTGCTAAGCGCAGAGATATACAGGCAAAAAGCATAATGACCAATGTCACCCCGATTGGAGGGGTGACATTGGGCTATTCTATATAAGGTACTGTTCCACAAAAATGGTAAGGTTTCAGCTTTAGCTATTGAGTATATCTGAAAAAGCATAAAAAAAAAAAACTTTTACACTTGATTTGGTTTTTCTATACAAATTTGTTCAAACCATATTTGAGATTTTTTTTTTTTTTGCCCAAAGTTACCCCACCTAACAGTAATAATGAAGAGTTCTTACTCCAAAAGCGACCACCATAAAGAGGCAATATAGTATCTCGATAAATTTGAAATTTATTTATTGCCTTTAGGCATCCAAGGTTCAGGCCGGGATAGGGGAAAGAATAAGGGAAGGTGTCGGCTAAGGCCTTAGTTGAAGGTACCAACCCAGCATTTGTCTAATGTGACTGAGGAAAAACCTCAGGATGGTCAGTCACAGAAATTAAACCCACGACCACCCGAATGCTAAGCCAACGCTCAGCCACCGAGCCACGGCCACTTTGTCACTTGATTACTCTTATTTACCAAAAGTACGCACTAAATTTATCTTTCAGCCCAGCTACCAATAAGCGTTTGTATGTTATTGGTCAACCACTGGCATATGATCCATTATCGGTAGTCACCCTATGTGTTTTACGAAGAAAAGAAGAATTTCTTTTTAAGGCGCGAAGAACACGTGAAATTTCAAATCTCATATGTGCATAAGTGACTGTAAGTAGTTATAAGAAATAACCTAACCTGCCTTTGCTCGCCCGGCCTTACTAGCTATTTTAAGATTTGGCGCAACTTGTAATGAATATTGGAAGTGCAAATGAATGGAATGGTAAAAGTACGAGTGAAAAATCATTAATGGCTTTTTAATGTCCGTAATTCCAATCACAACACCAACGGTATCCTGTGGAGCATGCTATACTCATGCCTTCTTTCCTTGACCACTTCACATGGTACGGTAGGTCTACTCGTGCCGGTAAACTCTTGACTGTGTCATACATACAAAATATTTACATTAGAAATCCTATATTTTATGTGAAACTTACTACTATCCCCAACGGGTAGCCAACTTGAACACCTTTCAGACACTTTGATGTCAGCATATTATGAGTTAATAACTTCATAGTTGCTTGATTTTATCCCTAAAAATAACTTTGCAAATCACAACACGTTTTATAACAAAGCACACAAGCTAGAAGTCAGACCGACGGGAGACGGTAATTACACAGCAGTGAACACAAAGTTTTTTGCTCTCTTTCGTCTCAGCACAGATTTCTGTTTCTTTCGGTTAACATCCAGGAAATCAAAGTCCATTATGTGAATTGACAATGGTTACAATTTGTATAAAGTATCATTTAAATTTTGTAGAATTATTAAATGCACGATAAATACTTCTACGTGTGTTCTATGGACAGAAAAGTATTTGAAATATACATATTGCATACTTGGTCTGGGAAGCAAGAAAATAAATCGTACATCAAAGTTCCCATGCTTCGGCAATGATTTTCGTAATGTTAGATGAAACATGGCGGAGAGTGCTGGGAATTGGTGTCTAATTGAGAGTGATCCTGGCGTTTTTACGGATCTAATAAGAGAATTTGGTGAGGCAATGAACATAATCCTTTTGGGATTTCCACTTTTGTGCAATTCAAGGGGAATTGTCAATATGAATGCCACGCTAGAAGTATATAGTTGGAATTGTTTCCTTAGGTAATAGGGATTCTGGTTGACAAGTAGGGCCTAGCAACATTACATTGTTTACGTTGAAATATTGTATTTATACAGCGTTAACTCACCTGTTTGGTTGCTAAAATTACAGTTATTTGCAATGTGTGTATTAATCACGCACATCGCAAGAACATATCCCAATTAGAGTTATGGTTCATGAGTAAATTTTCTTTATTTTTGGTATTCGCGGTGGCTCAGTGGTAGAGTACTCGCTTGTGGTGCATACTCACCGCTTCAATACCTCTTTGTGCCTTGTGGGCTTTGTGGTGGACAAACCATGTGGGTGGTTTTTTTTTTGGCATTACTATAGTAGTGACGCACCAATTTTAAAATCACTAAAACCAAACCAAAATCGATTTCCTTTTTCGTAAATTATCTTAAATTACTGAACATATGAACGTGGAGGTTAGGTAAAGTTAGGTGGGGCCATGTATCTTTACAAAATATATTTTGACACATATTCACACTAACCTTCAGCACACA
Source organism: Lepisma saccharinum (assembly GCA_022664845.1). NCBI lineage: Eukaryota > Metazoa > Arthropoda > Insecta > Zygentoma > Lepismatidae > Lepisma > Lepisma saccharinum. The sequence goes on from JAGDQP010012886.1 coordinate 39,257, forward strand.
GGCGTGTTAACTCTCCCAATTTCCATTACAAAGTCGTGTACAATTGTTTCGGGGCCTTTTCCTTTCCTTACATAAATACTCTGCTAAATAACATTTAAACTGCACTTTCCCTCGTCATTTCCATACGATTCAATAACAATAACGCAAGAAATGTCATAATCATCACAAAAACACGCAATTTCAACACTACCTTATCGCCTTCCGCCACAACAAGCAGTGCGTCCTAAAACATCTTCAAAACACACTAAAACTATATCATTATTCACTTCAAATGTTACCAACATCAATATTTACCTCCCTAATACTCTCAAACATCACACAATTATCTCAATTCCTCCTGTAAATTTCTAAAAATTGGTGCGTCACTACTATAGTTAACCCTTTTTTTTTGTGGGGAGGATGCTTCTGCAGTTTCCTGGCAATTTCCTACTTCCATCAATGGGTTAAGTTTACTTTATATACTCCAAAATATGTAATAATTCTGAATGGAAATGTTGAAACGCAGTGGTTCACTTTACTTTATGGCCCGCAAAAAAATGTAAAATTTACATTAGAAAAGGAATAGTTTCAACTTGAGGGAAAGTGTGTGTGAACTGTGTAATTTAAGATGAAAGGAGTGACATGAGAAAAAGCATTATAAGGTGTAACTAGTTTGCTTCAGCCGCGATGGCAGCTTGGCCGGAAGGTGATGTCAAGTACGCGGTTTTCAGTGCGTATTACGAAGAAAAGAGAAACTAACCTGTCTAACCTAACCCATATTACGAAATCTATTAATAACGGTAATAAATATGAGTCACAGTATTTTCTGTTTATTTAATTGTGTTCATCGAGTCGAGTATGTATCTATCAAGATAATAATGATATATGTGTTTTCGTAACACTTTTTTGGTTTGTTCGCCGTCGTTACTTGTTTATGGAACTGTGATTATTATTGATAATTAGTGGAATAGAGCGTACATATGGCTCAGTGGGTGGCGGAAGATGCGGGCCATAAAGTAAAATTTATCTAAACGCAAAATATAAGTAAGTTTCTAGTCATGGAGGTGTGAAATCAGAGTGCAAGACGGGTGCCTATTTACTTTCATCCGCGTTAAGGACACGCACATTGTGCGACATTATGCGTCGTGTATAATAATATTTAAAAAAAAAACTGTCTTTCTAACTCGTCTTCGTTTCCTATAGCTCCCTCTTCGTATTGTGCGTGATTTTTGTAGAAGAATACGAGTCATTCATAACACGAAGTATTCCTCTACGTGCCGCCATATTCACATGAACAACTCGATTGCGTATTTAATGAAATAATAGTGACACATGGAATTCGTAACACTTCTTGAATTGCTGGGTGTCGTTATGCGTGTGGAGAAGTGTGCGTGCAGTTATAGTTTTACGTCGCCAGAAAACCACTTGATATTTTTCGTTCGGATTTTCACTGTTCCTTTCTATTTCACTTCCGAAAGCTAAATTTCTGCGCGCATCGCGGCTTGAACATCCCATTCCGGTACTTTTACACTATATGCGCTCCGGGCCATATACGCATGTTTTCAGGATTTTCCCTCATTTACACTTACAATGCTTTGGATATACTTATAGACACTTAAAACATCTGCACTTACCTTAATAAAAGTAGTGATCAAGGGCATTCGGAGGTTAGGTAAGGTCAGGTGCGGTGTTTTTTTATTATTATTATTATTGCACACATTACTCCAGGAGGTTACCACTGTTTCAATGGCCGAACACTGCACTCTGAAGCGGGTAAGAAATCTTTGTTATTTACACGCATTAGGAAATTTAATGAAAGTAGTGACCAAGGGTACTCGGAGGTTAGTTAAGGTCAGGTGCGGTTTTTTTTATTGCACACGCGACTACAAGAGGTTACCACTGTTTCCCGCTAATTTGCAACCGCAAGGGAGTCGTATTCATGGCGCTGCGATCGGTTTTCATATCGTCTTTTCCTGACAATGGCCGAACCTTGCCCTTTTAAGCGGGTAAGAAACCTTCGTTATTTACAGTAATTAGGCACTTTAGACAAGCAGCGCAGCGCCAATTTTACATAAGACACCTTCCTTTACTTACCCACGAACTCCATTTCTCCTGTAAATTTTCCATTTTTTGGCGACGTAAAACTAACAGCACCGAAGTGTGATTATTATTTACAAGGAAATAAGTGGTGTAGAGCGTACATTTGATTTAATACGTCGCAGAAGCTGGAGTAGATAGAACGAATTTTATCCCTACCAATTTCCCATCATCATCCCTTCGACCTGAGCCAAATTAAAATTAAAGTTTGGGTTTTATTCCATTTGGGCTTCACTTCAGAAACTCTCGAATCGTTGAAAGCAGTGAAGGTTTTGTTGGGTTATTGAAATTACCATCGTTACTTTTTCTTCTTTTGTTGGGCGATTGAATCAGTTCAATATTTAAAGTCCATTTGTAGAGAGATATTTGAAGGAATATCAAAGTACTTTTATGCACCATAGCCTACGTCAGGTTTTAAGATCCTTTTCTAAGAACATTTTAAAGTTTCGATTATGAGGTAAAGTGGCAGTTACTTGTCATTAGTTACACGGATGACGTCCCCTGGCAAGCACTGTTACGATGGGGTTTGGAGAGGTAGCAGTTAGGGTCATTATGTAAATACCATCTCTGCATTCATCTGGATAAATTGGAGAAAACCCTGGAAAACCTCAGGGTTAACTTTGGTTGTAGGCAATTAAATTTGTAACCGGAAATGTGGGTATTATTCAGGGATTGGAGACCAACAGAGATAGAGTTACGGAAGTGTAATGTAATAAGAGAAGCTAGTGAAGTGCATGGTAGGCCCTACAGTTGCATATAAGGCGTGTCAGCTGCTATGGCTGCGCACTCAAGCATGAATTTTGCTGCTCTAAATTTGGTACCTATCATGCTTTATCCACGCGATCAGTAATAAGAAGAATAAGACATATTATTGCACAGAGAACAAATATATTATCAAAATCTTATATCAAATATTAATATTTAAAAAAAAAAACAACAATAAACTATTTGTCACCGCTATCTAAATATCGAACGAGATACAACCGTCCATACCTCCCCCTCTTCCCTTCCCCACTAACGAAATTAGATGTTTAAGTAATGTTGGTAGGCCATTTCTTGAAAATTAGTCGCGGCATCTGATGTTTACACACTTATACTATAGTGTTTGTGTGCGCTGATTATTAGAAAATAATTTCTACGTGAACCATTTCCAACAGAATCAAACTGGTGTGCATGTTTCTCTTACCTGATCCCTTGCTTATAACGTTTGTGTTTAGGGACGATGATTTTAAGTGAATTCTCAAAAGTCATAAATTATTTTCTTTCATCGTTCAAAAATGTTAACTTTTAATAAGGTTCTTTTTTTGGTTTGTTAATTCAATTCAATTTATAACGAGATACATTAACCCTCAGCTTTCGATTTATTGCATTTTATTGGTTTCATGCTACAAATGAAAGACAATTGTATTATTTTGTTCTCTCCGTCTTAGGAAGCTTAAAGATGACAGTCTTGCAAGAGACAGAGCCTCATTGGCCTAGTAATTACGTACTGCTGGGAAGGCACAGAAGTTTGAGTCCTATTGCAGGTTATACAGGCATGCTTTCAAAAGTTTCTCTCACTTTTGCGAGACAAACCGGTATGGTAATCAAACGAAGGCTCTTCGTGGTACCCACTTTTCCGTTCGATGCATCCAGATGATTGCCGAGGGACATCATCCCTGAAACATGTGACGAACTTAGGCCAGGGTTTTTACCTGCCTGGGTTGTAGTTGTATGTTAAGTAAAAATTCCTCAAGAGAACAGTAGGGATGTACCGATATATCGGTATCGGTGATATCGGCCACTTTTTGGATAAGATAAAATGAATTGTATGGGCGGTAACAGCACTATGGCTTACGCCCTTCCCGGCCACTTTTTGGAGTATCGGTATCGGCAAATGGACACCGATACATTTTCCGAATTATTTTAAATTTGTTTAATATTAACAACAGTGACATTTATCTTTCATGGGTCTCTTTAGACTTAAAATTCGTCGAAATGATTATCGATGGTATAATCGATTTCTTTATGCATGTGTGCGCCTTTGATTTGCACTACTCAAATGATATTTTTAGTCCGTACATGCCAAAATAGTAGTTCATGTTAGAAAGAAGTAGTAGTAACTGAAGTAAAGCCAAAGGTAACTTCAGTCAGGAAGGCACACCCAGGATTCGAATTTCGGATCTCAAAAGAGTAAGAGGTTTCGATTAAGAACAAACTTCTTTGCAAGTGAACCACTCTACGCTCACTGTCAGTATTTTCCCTTTAGTCTTTACTTACATATTAGAAAAGGTAACGGTGTTCCCTGTACAATGCGCACGCGCCGGGAATGGCGCATGGGGGACTCCACGTATTCTCGACCTATGGCATAAGATGAAGTGGGTGGTCACTGGTCAGTCCCACGCTCAGCCGCCTTTATCTCTCAAAGTGCCCAGGAGTACAAAGGACAGTTCGGTACTCAATTTGATAATATATATTTTCTGTGTCTAACGTAATATGAAATTCTGCTTTATATTTTTGTATGTGAAATTCTGGCCTTATTTCTAAAATATATTATTACAATGTTGACAAATTCATTATTTTTAAAAAAAATCTTATAATATATGGGAATTTTTTCAAAGAGTATAGGTATCAGCTTCATCGGTATCGCTGGAAAAGTGGTATCGGTACATCCCTAGAAAATATTTTTTTTTTAAAAAAAAAGTGTCTACATGATTGAATAAAATGAAAAAAGAAAAAGATCATTCAAAGTTAATTTATCTTGATGTGGATATTGGAAGTAATTTCATCTAATGCTTTGTTTCTCGTAGGTGTAAAAGGTGTACAGGTGGAAGAATTATGGAGTCTGGATGCTCAACATTTTGAAAATCTTAAGTAAGTACATTCCCAATAAAATCTTGATAAGAGAGAGAAAAAAAACCTTAAGACATCATTGATGATAAAGATTTCACCTTTGATGAATTGACTTCAGCTTGTAGCTAAAATGAGAATTTATCCCTTTTATATTACGTTTTGTTGAAAGTTGAGGATAGAAAATGATGTGAATTAATATTTAGAGCCGTATTAGGATTACAAAGACATTCAAACAAGTTTTGTGCGCTTTTAATTGTTCACATTATTGACGTACTAGCGTTCCATTTTCTGCCACTCATCGTAGGAACAGTTATACGCTTAGTTATTTTTCTGTTTCCAGTAATGACATTTTAAGCACTATACAGTATTTCTTTATTCCGTAATGACTTGAGTAAACGAATTTACTTTGTTTTCCACGCTAAACACGGCTAAATGTACTCTTCTACCAACCTGTCACCCTCAGTACTGTAACTGTACCGCAGCAGCTTTTACACAATGTCCTCACTGTGGTGTAAAAATATTAGACAAGTTTTTTTCTTCTTTCTTTCTGCAGCAATCACCACAATGTTTCAACCTATTGGGATTCAAAATCGACGGAATACTTCTAACATATTCGGTTGCTTTGGAGACAAAAAATTTAAGTAGAATGCTGTAACATCAACTGTTATACGGGATACAACTACACTCCGGCTAATATTTTATTGGTATATTTTCTCATATCGTAGACAAACGTTATCTTAATCGTTAAGGTGACTACATTTTTAACACGAAGAAAAAATTGCGTTCCAAATGTATGAGTTAGGCAAATAAAATCAAAGAAAGGGCTCTTGGGTTTAACTGAAACCCACTTAACAGTAGTAAGGTTAAGTAAAACTGATGGAGAGAGATTAAGTTGGTTTTATCAGTGCTGATTTGAAGTTTACGGAACGTTTACGTAAGCCAGTGACTCTTTCTGAGATTTGCTTCTATAAGATAATCAACATATTTATGTCATTGTAAATAACTACTTAATATAGTCATTCTGACATGCTTTTCTTATTGTAGTTAAATTGTCTCTTGCATTGTTGATTGGCGGTACTCGCAACAGCGAACTAACGTCCTTTCCCTCCCAACTAAATACACCACATCAACTCACCTAAATACTTAAAGAAGAGCAATATCAAGGAATGTGACTAAATTATCACAGGATTTTTGCGAATGGATGTGCGTTATTAAGACGAAACAATCTTTTGCCGTTGACTACTGCTGTTCCGAGTGTCATGATGTTTGCTTAATTCGCGGTAGTATGTCTTTCTTATAAAAAGCATCTATAATTTTCAGAGATCATTTAACAGTAGATGTTTTGGTAGGCTTGGTAAGTTTTCTTTCACTGTGACGCTTTCATCAGCACGACAGCTAAAATACGTTTTCCGAACACAGACGGATTTAGACCTCAGAACTATAAATTATATGAATGCGAATCGTTAAATAAGTAAAGTTAGCGCTAAATATTTGTACCCAATTGTAAAATTTCTTCTCCAAATAACTTCGGAATGGGGTGACCGATTGGAGTACAATATCTTGTAACTTACGGAAAATTACAATCTCTTTATGTTGTATTTTCTTTACGTACTCAAGTCAATCAGTCCATTCAGAATCTTTTCAGAGTAGAAATTTACAACTAGATACAAACTTTTGGCGCTGACTGTACATGTTAATGGCAAAATTCCTATCTACGATCCGATTTGGTTTGTTTTATTGACCCACACTTACATTGTCTCTGTCTCTTCTTCTGGTAAACTGACAGAATGACCATTCATTAGATCAATGAATAAGTTCACAGAATGAAGAGAAGTTCAGTTAATTCGAACATTATTGCTTAAATATTATTAGCATTAAATATAGCTATGGTTGCCTTTTGAAGTGACGTTGTGGCACTTGCAAACCGATCGTTAAGTTTGTCCGACAGAAGATGGCACTAGTTCTGATACTTTACATTAGTTGATGTAAAGGTGAAGACAGAACAAGAAATGGTTGTTGTCAGGAGGTGATCTCCTAGTTCCCCCATCGGGTTAGTTAACAAAACATTTGCAGAGATAATCACATAGTATACCTCATATATTTTGTTTCGTATTGTTACTTTTCAAACTGGAAGAATGGAAGTTAAACGTATCTTCTTTGTTCAGACTATTATTCTTCTGTTCCTACTAGTGTGAAGTATTGGTTCGTATATGGTTTTAACTTTTAGATTTCCAATGTATATTTAATGATTTCCTAACGAGTGGTAGAGAAAAGTAGAAGTGGTAACGTTTAATTAAAAAGAAACGCTTACAACAAGGCTTCCGCGTGTGCCCTGTTGTAGTTTGACTAAGATAAGGAAATGAGATTAGACTTTTAAGAAAGGCCATAACTATAAGTTTTCACCAATTTTCGTTAAACCAAAAGTATCTTTAAAAAATAGTGAAAATACAGAGAAATATACTATTTCAAAATTTTCTACCAAAATTCGTAGGAGTTTTAACTATACTCATTATACTTGACTAAATTAGAATAATTGATTTGTTTTTGTTTTTTTAATTTTGCTGGGAACGCATTTTGCGTTGTAATTTAGAATCTTTCAGTCCTTATCATAATTCAGTGTTTCTTATGTAGGATGGGTGCAATTTCAGGAATAGAACGATAAAAGTTGGAGAGTGAGGGAAAAAAAGAGAACACTACCTATTTGCAGTTCAGGGCCATATTTTAAAAATTTCTCCATTATCATCGGACAGCTATAGCTCAGCATAGCGTTGGCTTAGCTTGGAAGGTCCTGGAAATGACACCAGCGGCCGCCCATCCATATTTAGTTTTTTTTTTTAGGAACTTTTCCTCAGGCAAATGGCGAGATCGTACCTTCTAAAGTAGGCCCTGACCAATCCTTCCTTCCAACATTTTCTCTCGTAAGCATCACAACTTGAGCTAAAGTTGCATAAAGACCGTAAGTATATTTAATTTCAAAATTCTTGCAGGGTTCGGTTGAGTACGTAAAAAATGCCATTAACAAAATACTTACTTACTTTCTGCAATTGTACTTTGTATAAAGCTCTGTTAGAATCAAAATAACTATGGAAAACACATTGTAAACCATCATTTTATGTACTTTTTCTGCTTCCAAAGAAGTGGTTGTACGTGATATCTAATATTATTTTATAGTTCGTGTTACCGATTTAGCTAATTAAATCTATCTATTTTAGATACTATTTTTTTTTTTACTATGAAAAGTATAACGTTTTCTAGTATCGTTAAAGGGCCGTAGCTAATTTTGATGCATACTTCCTTTATTAGTAGTTTTAGCGTTGGTAAAATAAGGTTTCAAGTACGTTTAGATTGCCAGTGTTGTTTACTCTTGGCAACACTGGTTACGTTTAGTTTTTTAGAGCGAAAATTTTCAGCGCTTCTAACATGATGTACTTGTTTGTACTGTGTAAGAGATAATGATGATAAATATAATTATTGTTATTCTGATGAATATTTTTCTGTTCGTTTAGACCAATCCATGGTTTGATTTTTCTATTCAAATGGGTTCAGGATGATGAACCTTCCGGATCAATTGTTCAGGATAGTCGACTAGATAAAATTTTCTTCGCAAAACAGGTAGGAAATAAATTAGCTTTTATTTCACTTTCTTTAAAAGAAAGCAGATCCATTAATGATGAAAGCTCATAAATGTATCGTGTGAAAAGTGCATACAAAAAATTGGTCGCTATCCTAGCGACAGGATCGGCCCCAGATCTCTCGGTTGCCGGTCCACTGCTCTAGAAAGTAAGCTATAGGGTGACACGACCAAATTCTGTTCATGTAATGTATTTCTCGGGCTTGAGTTGAACCAGCCAATTCTGCGTATGTCGAAAGCAGTCATTCCACTTATTGAAATTTTCAGTTCGGAATTTTTTCTGGCCTAAGCCAAAAGTTACCTCAAGGCCCTAAATAAAATTCAGATTCTGAAATATCTGTGCAAAGCGAATGAAATAGAGGGCTATTCTTGTTACTCAAATACTTTGCATATCTATAGGGATTGAAAAACAGAAAATTATTCGCCATCCTACTGCGGGATCAGTCTCCCGATTGCAGGTTGATTGCTTTACCAATTAAGCAACAAATGGTCGGTCATCTTTCAACTTATAGACACACAAGACATGTGTGGAAGAGGTATTAATACCTATATTTATCTGTAATTTAAAATAAAAGCAATAAAACATACCTCTGGGACAACTCTAAAGAATCCAGTTCTTCCTGGACTTCGTTGCAAGTGTGAGCACGAGTATGGTCGGAGGCAGAAACCGAGCTGCTGTAGCTCACTGGGTAGAGCGTTGGCTTAGCAGTCGGAAGGTTCTGGGAACGATCTGACCCCGGTCGCCCATCCTGACAGGTTTCACCAGGGATTTTCCTTTTAGTCACCATGCGAATGGCAGCATGGTACTTACAAACTAAGCCCAGGCCTCCCAATATCCTCTTCCTTACTCTATATGGACCCCAGCCTGAGATGCCTAAAGGACATAAATATAATTCGGAGGCAGAATAAAATATCGGGGAATTACTTGTGATTTTACAGTCAATTACAATCAGAAAAGTCGTTAAATGATAATGACTACATCTTAGCACATAAACTAAGAATTCGCTCCGACGTCATTTTTGTTCAAATTCCAACGCCACAGGTCACATGCTCACCCCGCGATGTGCTAGTCTAGTTTTGATAACACTCCTATCCATATCTGCATTTTTACCTATTAATCGCACGACTGAAGCCCAGTCGAGTGATTGAAGCATTACAGAATATTAATTCTTTCAAGGTGTAGGTGAATTGCATTATTTTTATTTTACGTTGAGTGACACTTTGTCACATCAAAATGAACATTGAAAACTTCAATTGTTGTAGTTTCTACAATGAATCGTATTTATCGCAGCAGAGCAGTAAACTCTTCTTAATCTTTGGGGTATGATTCTCGCATAATACTGTTAGTATTTTCAGTTACATTGTTTCTTTTGCACATTGA